>JAOBYE010722222.1:0-10462 GCA_025403585.1 Parazoanthus swiftii
ATCTATCTATTTATCTATCTATCTATCTATCTATCTATCTATCTATCTATCTATCTATCTATCTATCTATCTATCTACAGTGGAACCTCGCCATAAGACCACCCCTTTATTACGACCATTTTCTTGGCCCGAGCAAAAGTCCACTCATTTTCTTATCAGAAAACCCTGCTAACCCGATTATCCCGTTATAACGACTAACAACCACTTCTTAAGAGTCCCCAGTACTAGTCGTTAATATGTTCTTCATAAAATAGCCCCGTTAATAAGACTGGTCAATTTGCTTATTAGAAACAGACACAATTTGACAACAAAAAGGTACACTTTCTAATGAATACGGGCGAAGCTGTTCTTGGCGAATGTGGGTCGTTTAAATTCATGTAGGCGGTTAAAAGACTTCCTATATTTCGTAGATTATAAAATTATTTTGCTTTCGTTTGCGCAGGTTTCATGTGGCTTTTTGCTATCTATATATCTATCTGTATATCTATCTATCTATCTATCTATTCAATGTACTTATAACAGCTTTTTACGAAACGTATTATTGAAAATGCAAATCAACCGATTCACGTTCTCGATATATAGTAAATTTGGATTAATCGCGGGGACTTCAGCTATAGCAAGTTGACCTCCACAACACCAAACGTTGTATCAGATCATAATAACGCTACTGTATAATATAATTATATTTCAATAAATCTGAGTTGCGCAAGAATACTCACTACTAACAAGTGGAGGGCCATTTGAAACGTTGCGAGCTCACTGATGTACAAGCACAATTTGAAAATGAAAATAGGAAGATGAAGTGTGACTGGTCCTTTATATCTCGTCCGAAATTTAAAAAAAAAGCTACGCAAACCTGTAATTTCAATTAAAACAGGAAGGCATTCGAGAGTGGGTTTTGGTACTTAGCATCATCTACGCAGCAGTAGTCGCTTTTCAAGCTGTTACGCGTATTCATGAAATCTCACAAAAATTCTACAAAGGCTAAGCGCTTAGGGTTGGAGAGGCAGAAAGCAGCAGAACTTCTCTTGATGTTTCCGCTGTCAGCTGTCAACAAAAATGGATTTGTCTTTCTTTAACAGGTCAATTTTTCAGTTTTTAAGGAAAGAAATCGCAGTCACAATATGAACTGGTGGGCGGTTTGTGTGTTCATTATTAAAACTTCCTGTGTTTTTGCAGGTTTTATTCACGAAACGAAGCAATATTTCCTAGGAGAAATTCACGCAACTCTTATATGAATGGTGTTGCACCTACATCAAACGTATTTTGAAGCAATTCTCCAGCTCTTCTTTAAGTAAGGCATTTCAATTTTGTTTCTTTAATATTAATATTTTTACCATCACATTTCCGTTTTTCAGTTTATATCAAATATATTTTTCACTGCACAAAACTTGGGGCTTTTGAGACATTACACAGAGTTAAATATTCCACTGCAAAAAAGAGAAAAACGACAAAAGTACAAAAGGCGAAAAACATATAGGTGATTATTGCCAGATAAAATAACTGAGCTGTCATGAGAAACCACGGTTACAGCAAGTTGCTCCGTAATCACCGTCTCACCTTAATTGGCTTGTAACAATAAATAATTTATTTTGGGAAATGTTTCGTTTGTCTCCGCTTCCCTCCGCTGTTGACGTAATGCAATTTAATAAAGTCGTTAAAAAGATGTTAACACGCAAGAACAGTGAACCTGTATTAACATATTTTGACACATACTGCCACTAAATGCATTTTAAAAATTGAAACTGAATATAAATGTGCAAAAAGATTTAAAGGAGAAAATTTAAGTGCTGCAGGGACTAAACGGATTACAGACTTTTGTGCATCGGAGTGCATAACAATCTTCCTACAACTTGGAAATGCTCTGAAATAGAAAAATTCATCATTGTCGTTCAAGACAGTGTTCAACTTAATGTTAAGAATTGGCTTTTGGATTTGTGAATGTTATTCTAGTCTGGACAACGGGCAAACATGTATGTTAGTTAGCATACCAAACAGTACACAAGTTATTTATCGAACTTCTTAGATACATGTGTTTATAATTTTAGCACGCTCGGGACACGATAGCGCTACATTATTGTCGGAGCATTCACAGTTGAGCAGAGCACGCAAATATCACGACAGAAAGTAATTTGCTGATACTTCACAACGGGAAGGCTAATTTAGTTTATGCTTCCTTACATGTATGAAAAGGTATCCGCAGGTTTTTGTGGATGTTCCGTAATTTCAAATAGGTTTCCTTCCACTGTTTTGCCATTGAAACGGATTTGATCAATTCTTCAACAATTAAGATTGTTTTTAGCGTCCTGGCGATAGATACCACGCTTTTTAAGCACCGGTGAAAACCCAGTTTACATCCTCGATCACAAGGTTTTTCCCCTATTAAAAAAAGGAGGATTGGCAAAAAGCCTATGCAGTCCGCCAATCACAAACGGTAGTGTATATGAAACAGTATACATGCATCGTAACAATTAACAAATTATGAACCTCGTTTCCAACCTGGATTTTTTGAGTTTAAGTTTCAACATGTTGTTGCGTTCTAGAACTATTTTTCTCGGTTTTAAACCTCCAACCAATCCCCAAATGAACAACAAAATTAATAAGGTACCTTTTAACAGTCCCTTGTTAAAAGAGAATCCAGTTAAAAGGGCTGTAAAATGTAAAACCCTCCAAAACTTTCTGCACATACAGGAGCTAATTTGTCTTAAAGCATTGGCTACAGACAGAAATTTTCAATTGGTAAAAATGGAATATTTTGTGAATAAGAGGCCCCATTTCTGCACCCCTTACACCCTCTTCTTGAGTGAAGCGCCCAGGAAAAAGATTGTCCGCAGAAATCCTATCAAGACCACACAGCACAAAATCGCAAATTTACGCATACCGGTATTTATCAAAAGCATAAAGTTTCTTAAAGTTTAGTCCATCTGCTTTACGCTTGTATTTAGAGGTTTGTAAAAAAATGCATAAAGTTGGTTACGCGTAACGTTATGTAAAGCTATAGTAGTGGCATCGTAAAGTTTGTCTTTACGCAAAAGCCGTAAAGATATCGTAAGAGAGACTAGTGCACTGTGCATAAAGAGATAGCATGTCGATACGGTCGTAACTGGTATCAGTTATGTAAGATTATCCAATAACTACTTAAGCGTTTTCTTTTACAACGACGTCGATTTGATTGTCTTTCTAAACAAAAGATTGCGCGAGTATTTTAAGACATTTGCATTTGCACAAAGAAAATGGTCGAGAAGCCATTTCAAAAATTGTTTGTCTCAAACGAAATCAGTTTACGGTTTTGTTCGTAATGGAACTTTCAGGAACATCCTGTTGCCGAAACAGCGCAAGACAAAGTTGGAGTGCAGGCCGAATGCACACGCGGTACATATTGCGAGGCGTTAAGTATTTGCGACTGCACTACGCCAGCGTAAATTTGCAGTTTCGTGCTGCGCCATCTTCGCCCGTTTGGGAGTTCCATATCGTTGACATGATTCTTGCCAATAATAGTTCGCATTGCATGTGAACTTTCAACGTGGGGTTGGACTCTATCTTTGGTAGTAAACGTAAGAATTTCAACGTGTTGTTCTTGAAATTGGTAAAAGCAGATGTTGCTCCATAATGGAAAGCTGGCTTTGATGAAAAAAAGGAGAAAAAAGATTAAGCAACGTGCAGCTGGATCCATGGAGGCACTGGCGTGTACACTTTGAATTGAGTTTGCTTTCTGTGAATGGAATTGCAAAGGATATCCATTTGAAAGGAACATTTTACATAGGAAAAATATCAACAAATCTACATTGATTGCACAATAATACCAGTCAGGCAGAAAACTTAGCTAAGCATCAGCAATAGGTGGGGGAGGGCTGGTAGGTAGCTAGGTAGCTAGGTAGGTATAGCTAGGTAGGTAGCTAGGTAGCTGGGTGGGTAGGTTGATAAATTGAGAGAGAGATGGGTGGTTGCATGGATTAATGGATGAATGCATGCATGGATGGATAGGTGGTGGAAAGTCGATTAGGTAGATGAATTGATGGATGAGAAGGTCATTAAATGGAGCAAAACTAATTTTAGAATCACAGAATTGCTATTAGAAAACTCACCAGGAGATATAAGGTAAACCATCTAAAATTTCCTGAAACCTGTATACAAGACGAATCCCGAGTCCCTTTGGTACAAGTGCTTCGTACTTACTTCTACTAAACTTTGTTTACTTTTATGTTTCAAACATATGTTATAAATCACATAAGAAACTCTTAATTGCATATCTACAATAGTTTATAATCCCCATGCTATGATTAGTAACACTAACTTCGATTGTGAGTTCTGTGCAGCACTAAATAAAAGTATTCATAATAATACTTACTTTATTTTAAATGCAAGTAAATGATAAATTATTGCAAAGAGAAAGGTTTAAATTGCAAACTGTAATTATTCAAGACGCTTACGCGATTTGTTTACTATGAGTATGATACAGTTGCTGTCGCTTTTATGAGTTTCTATTTGAAATTTGAAATTAAAATAGGAAACGTCATCAGTTCAAATCTTAGCAGACACCTTTCGAAAATAGACGGCGGGTGGGTTGGGAGACTGGTAACGTCCTTCTTCGGAATAGCAAGTAATAAAATAAAATAAAAGTAAAATTGTAAAGTGCTTGGAAGTTATTAAAAATATAAACCACCCCTAGATTCATCCCTCTAAAATTACAGGTATGATTTATGTTTTTTTGTTAGTTGGTTGCTCTTGTATGAAAATGTACAAACAACGTCAGTAAACTACGTAACTAAACGTAAGATGAAAGATGAAAAGAGTGGTTGTTTAGACTTTCACATATATCTCGAGTACTATTATAAAAACACTTTTATAGCTTTCGGATGAGTACGATCG
Source organism: Parazoanthus swiftii (assembly GCA_025403585.1). Taxonomy (NCBI): domain Eukaryota; kingdom Metazoa; phylum Cnidaria; class Anthozoa; order Zoantharia; family Parazoanthidae; genus Parazoanthus; species Parazoanthus swiftii. Next base: position 4,870 of record JAOBYE010722222.1, read on the forward strand.
AGGGAATAAATTATAGTGAAAAAACTGAATGTGGAAGCGAGGTAAAAAAAGACTGTGGAACGGTGAATTTTTGTTGGTGGACAGGTCAGCTGGGGACATTAAAACACGTTCTTCAATAATTTGGTTGATTGTTCGGGTGGTTCTTTGGTTTACGATTAACTCTTAACTAATCTAATTAATTAATTAATTAATATAATTAATATAATTAATTAGTTAATACATTAAATAATTACTTAGTTATATTTGTTTGTTTAATCAATTACACATCAATTTTTATTAGCTGATCAATAAATGAAGTAAGCAGTTACACAATTAATAAATAGCTTATATAAATAATAACTTTATTCAGTGATATTCCTTTTTCATGTGAATGAATTGATTTACCAATAAATTTGTATGTTTATTAATTGATAAATTAGTTAATTAATCACGTTTCAAACTTAGAGTAAGCATGTATTTGTTATGTATTTTGTTATGAATGCGTGGGTTGGTTTTGTCACTTAAGTTCACGCTTCGTTCAATTTACTACATCGCGGTGTGTACAACCTGTTTGGCTTAACCACTGTGAGTTTAGCCAACCTCAAGTTTTTTACAGAGATCATATCAGTTTAGTTTACACTTAATTTTAGGTCACAGCCCTAAGAGTTGCTTGTTATCATTTAACCGTTTCAGTGTTTTTTTTTTCGAGTGAAGCCATAATGAAATGGGTTTTATTAAATTATTATATTGCAGCCCTTGCGCTGAATTACGTATATTAACTGTAAAATATAAAAGTTTGCAGGTTTCAAAGGTAATCATTAAAACTCTAACATAAATGTTAATATAACTAAAAACGCTTTGAATTTAAAAGTGAAGTCGATGCCATAAAAAGGCCTGGAATAGAATATAAAAATTTCACACAAATGTAGGTGATTCTTAAGCAATTAATTAAAGGCAATAGAAGTTAATAGAACATTTTAATGAACCCGGGATAAAAAAATGAATCCAATTGCAAAAAAACTCCGAACTTTTGTTTAGAAGGGAAACAAAAGCAACGTATTCATTTTCAGAGCACACTCTCTAGCACGCGCGAAAACTTAAACCCCATAACTTCGTCGATTTCATCCGGTAAAATCGACAGTTTTGTATTGTTAGTTTGCTTGATGAACAACTAATGCTCGAACGTCAGCTTTGCACCTAACCTGACAGAGGGAAACGCACCATATCCAGCCCCTGTTGATCAAACCACATATTTAGCGTGCTCGCCAACGCAGAAAAAAAAACGTTTCTTTCAAACCAATCTTCTATAGTTGATTTTTTGTTTCGTAAACTGAAATGTTAAAAGGATCCAAAAATGCTATTTGATAAATGATACTGAAAAAGATGACGATCGATGTGACTTTTACGACGTGAGCTTTCATAGAAAAAATTTAGTTCAAAATTTTCTTAAAAACCAATTTTGAGAAAGAAAGATGTCACTTTTTTGCGCATGTGCAAGTAAACTAGCAACAAAGGATTAATATTCCACTATGTTTATGAACTTTTATAATTTACTTACTTAGTTTGGATTTGTACAAAAACACATTCTTTTTCTTTATAAGAATTTTTCTTAGTTAGGCTGGGAATGAAAGTTGTTATTACATCGGCTTTTGTAAAGTTTTAGCATCAGTTGTTCTTTAAAAGTGTTCGTAGTGTTTTTTCTGTTTGTTTTCTAATGTTGGGGATGTTTACTCGGTACTGTGGTTATGTGACTTGACTCTTACATACTGAAAAATTTACGTTATATTTACCTAGCAAACTTGGAATAGGTTCTGTCTCGTTGGAATGGTCGCGTTGGAGCTGTTTGATTCTTAGTGCGAATATAGTCGCGCTCCAAAGGACTTCAATTGGAAGGAAACTGACGCGTCGTTTCGGCACTATACCAATTGTAGAAAAGATTTCATGCCGACAGAAATATGGTTTCGTTGTAGTGTAAACAGAAACAGTTTTTCATGGCACAACAACCTATCGTCTGACGTTAGAAACAGCACTAAAAGGTTGTCGAAAAAATTGTTCTAAGTGTAAGCAGAAGGCCTATCGGCTACGATTTTTAGAACGGCGCGGAAGCTATAGATGATCTACGAATGAATACGAATACCAATATGAGCAACGAGGAAATATGAAGAATTTTCAACACGCCGTTGTTTGAGAATGGTGAGCAGGGGCCCCACTTAATACTGTAATGAAACAATAAAAAGAAAAGAAATTAAAATCGTACTATATAATAAGAGTTACGAAATTCTTTTTGATAACAGAAATCGAGATGTGGAAAACGTACGTATAGAAAAGGGTAAGTTTTGAGAGCGGAAAAGCCGTGCAAAACAGAGAGGGGGCAGCTAACTGCACACCGGATACCTGCTTTTAGAATTCCTCTTTTTACATGAAACAACAGGTACAGCAAGTGCCAAATGAAGTCATCAAACAGCGGGGGATAAAACAGATTGCATGCACTTTCGTATTGTTGGTTTTCAATCAGTCCTGGGGGGTTCAAATGACAAAGGGAATGGCGGTCATATTGGAATCCCTAACAAAAGAAACTAGTTACAACTTCATTGTAAAGGGCAACAGCATGGAGGCTCTGACGTCACGTGAAAACCAAGAATATCACACTGCATGAATGCAATGATGTCAAACAATTATTTAAAATTTATAATTAAAAAATGGGGACACAGGGTGTTTTTTACCTAGTAAATTCTTAAAGACTGCTGTTTACTTCCAAGCCAATCCAAATAAACCAGCTCTCCTAAACCTTAGGCAAAATAAGATTTTAACATACAAGAATGCAGATCGTAGAAGCTACTTTTTTAACCAATGGAAACGAACCAATTTGAAAACAATAATAAAATCCCGCTGAGCAATCACGTTATTCAGGAATTAATTTCAGTCGTTGTCGGAAATATTAAGGAGTTTGCAAAACTGGACTTCACTCTCTGAGGTCGGAACCAACAACAGTACAAACGTGTTGAGCCACCAAGTGTATCTGAAGTTGTGAGCGCCGCCATGACTATCTCGACTGTAAGTTATGATTTGCACGAATAAGAACAATTTATAACAACATTCACAGATTTGCTGATATCAGTCTCTGGCCGTCTAATTCAGATCTACAAAAACCCGTATTTCAAATAGAACAGTAAATAATATACTGTTGCTTTATGCACAAAACTAAGAAACAATTTAGGAGATTTTTGCAATTTGAGGTTTTATTTTGTTTAGTCAATTTTTCTTAAAAGCCAACAACCTAAAAACTTAAAGTATCCCCAATCAGCAAAACTAATTTTTAAATTTAAATTTAGGGTACGTTAGGCTGATCGTATTCCGTGGAATAGGATAACGCGGAATAAAAACTTTAAATGCGTGCATTTTTGGAACTGATATACCAAAACGTAGCTGCCTGTTTTAACCTTATTCTTGGGCTTGATTCAAACGGTCGCTTTTGAGCCGTGTCGAATTCCATTCAGCCCATAGAATTAAATTTGAACCGGCAAAAATGCAGAAAAAAACGCGTTTGAAGCAATTAAGTTCGGAAAGTAGAATTTGTGTCGAACTTACCGCAAACTTTGCCGCAATCCCGGTACAAGTCCGGCTTTAATTCGTGTCGCATTTTTGTTGTGTTTAATTCAAAGCACATATTATCTTACAAACGATAACTTATTTTTTTGGCAATAATAAGGCAATACCTACGCTGTATCAGTTACGAATCAACAAATACACATCGGGCAAAATGAGTGCGGCCGGCACAAATGCGACAGAATCGGCATTTCAATGGAAATGCGACTGTCTAAACCAGGCCCGAATAATCCTCTTCCGAATGAATGATATGAGTTTGGTGTTTGCTTCAGTTATAAGGCTGAAAATGTTAACGAAACTGGAATGTTTTAGTTCCGAAACAGAGAAAGTGTTAACAGAAGTAAACCAAAAACTAAGCGTTTAGCCACGAACTTCAAGTTCACTGTACTCATTGTTTCAACAACACTCTTTGATATTACAAACGCAACGCTTCCATATAACTACATGTCTTACGTACACGTAACCCTGGTAACATACTCGATGGCTTATAAATAAGCGTTGTTGCAAACCACGAACTGTTTTTTCGTTCCACACTCAAATGTTAGTTTTGAAAATGAGAACGGTATAAGGTCATGGTCAGAGAATAAATAAGTAACCAACTCCTAAAACCGCAAGGTGGCTCAAAACAGTTTTCACTACTACATTGCCACTGAACTTCATGGAAGGCTTACTTGTTCACAGTAAAAGATAATTGCTACTTGTTAAGAGCTGATGTTACAGTAACTTTTCACCTTATTGACCCTTGTACTCCTGCAGACATTTTAGTTGCCATGGCAACTTGATGGGCCCTCAAATACAGCTTTTTCTAGCATTCGACTGCATTTTACACAAAAATAAGTCGGTGAACGTCCTTTTTTATCTCGTCAAAATCGTTTGCTCACCAAAGAGCTCATCTAAAGAATTTTTTTTAAAAAATTCTGTCACGAAGTTTTGGCACCACCTTAATATTTTGAAATATAAAGTAGCTGCGTGATAAGCGAACAATTTTGAAGCAATAAAAAAAGGGAGGTTCACCGACTACTTGTTTTGCAAAATGCAGTCAAATGTCAAAAAGAGGCAGTGTTTAAGGCCCTACCAAGTTGCTATGGAAACAAACTTTCCCCATGGGAGTACAAGGGTTGACAAGCCAGGGCCGTAGCAAGCCTTGGAAAACTGGGGGGGCACCGCCAAGAGTCTAAGGTGCTCCCCCGGGAAATTTTGAAAATTAGTTTGTCTAAAAACGTGTTTCCTGGGTTTTAAACGCCATTTGAAACAAAATCCAGTGAAATACAACGAGTTTTTATCAAACTTGGAGCAATTTTCTGAATTTGATACATTTGACACATTTGCTGGGGAAAAACTGGGGGGGGGCACGGGCCCCCCCGGCCCTACCCCTTGCTACGGCCCTGCAAGCTGAAACGTTTTGGCAACGCCAGATGACAAAAACTGGCACAAATCCATCGTGATGTACGAGAAGCCTTTCCTAAACGTAAAACAGTTGGGAGCCAGCTTAAAGTGTGTTACTTATCCGGAATTTGAGCTAATTGACTCGTCGTTCTGCTCTCAGTCGAAGCACGAGATTAGCAGTAGGGACTTTAAGCAGCTGGTATACAGGTACGGCTCAGACAATATCTTACTCAAAACCAGGGTTCTATTTTCCTCTTTTTTTTTGTTTGCCATCCATTCGTTTTCAATGTTTTTTGTAAGAAGTAGTGCACATTGATCAAATGTAAGCTTTCCGGATAGAAGTCCCAAAAATGTAAACCTTTAGCTTGGATATAAGCCCTACCGATGTAAACCCAATAGGACAATAAGTGTATCGACATTTATGTTGAACTTGCGTTGGCTCAGTAACAGGTCAGTTTGGTGCGTGTTCACGTGCAGTGAATTGTTTTCGTAAAATTAAGACTTTTGTTTTTCGCCTTTTTCATAGGTGTAGCCGTATTAACCGCTTAAAGAATCCTTGTCACGTTCCACAATGCATTGCGCGCCCTGCGGCAGCGACTGCCTTTTTGATGGCCCTGAAATT
>JAOBYE010722233.1:0-10462 GCA_025403585.1 Parazoanthus swiftii
TTCACTTGACTCTGAAGATGACTTCCGCACAGGTAGTCGAAACGTCAGTCACCAAAAACAGTTCTTCCGAGAACTACTCTCACCCGGACGATCACACCATACGAAATAAAGTTACATATACTGGTCTTTTCTTAAAATAGTTTTAATACCAACTTGACCTTACTGAAAAACGAAAACAGATAAAAAAGACAAAACAAGCGGCTTAGTCCAGCGTTCAACAACAGCGCTCGATACTGATTCTATTCAAGCAAATAAGAATACCTTTAGCGAATTCAAATATTTAAGAGCCATTCACATGTGTTAACAATAATTTATCAGACAAGCGTGTTATTATTTTATTGTTTTCATCGAAAACTGTTATGAATGCGTTTTATCCTTAACATCAGTAATCTTTGCGTGATTTTTTTTTATATCTGTAATGGATATTCACTTTTATTGCGGATTTACTATTTTAAACGCCGCACTAAAATGGAACCATGGATGAACTTGGACGGCTTTGACACGATTAATTGGGCCAAGGATCTTTTATAACCAGATTATCAGCTATCAGCCAGTTTCAGTCTGTATTCAGTATTAATCCTGCACGCTCATTAGAATACCTTGTTGACAACCATTCATGCAGTTCATGAGAGAACAACAAAGTAGTTAACTAGTAGTTGACTTAAGGCTGCATGGGCTCACAGACGAAGCGGAGATGAAAGCGAAAATGGAACAAGCCTCCCGTTCTAGCGTGAATCAGAAAAGCCTCAGAAAAATGGAGATCGAAGCACAAACGAAAGCAAAGACGAAAATAACGGAATGTTTTTCTGTCTTCCGTCGCCTCTTCGTGCTTTTGTTACTAGGAACCTTAGGGTTACTGTACACATTAAGCGGTGTTTTGAGTTATCAGTTCGTATCTCCGCTATTATGCGTCAAATACCCGTAAACCCATATGTCACCACTAGAAAATTTATAAAATTTTCTAAATGACTGTGTAGTTTATTTTTGCAAAGTCGTTTTTGTGAGTGAAATTTATCGCTCTGCTTTCGAAGAAACATTTTTCATCTCGAAGTTCCAAGTCCGTCAGATTTTACTTTCTCCTATCAAGTGTCACCTTGTTAACTTCAGCACAGTGTGTATATTAAGTCCGTGTCGGTGGCTTTGTTTTGATTCCGTAAATCACCTTTTATTGCTTGTTCTAGAAAGTTATACGGTTTTTGAGCAGAAAAGTGGAAAACTCGAGTCATAAAAAATCTATACGTGTTTGTAAAAACGTCTGCACAGATTTAATATACACAAGATTAATCGTCTGATCAACATGTTGTTTCAGCATGCATTATCCTAGTATATGTTTTTACAAAACATTTTTTCAAAAAATTCTGTTGCTGCCATCAGTTGTATTAGAGGCAATAAACGAGGCTGGCAGTTTTCACTTTCAATGGTCATCGGAGGTGGAATAGAGGGGCATTTTGTTTTGAAAAACAACCATTACTACTGAGATATAAAAATGACTGAAATTACTGAAAGTTGAAACTAAAATCTCATCAACTTTCCGAAAGTGGTCAACGAGAAACATGATATCATCAATATTAATACTGTCGTTGTTTAATTGTAACTATTTTTCAAGTACACTCCGGCAACCCTTACGAGACTACCAAAAATTTTAGCGTGTCGATCAATTGAAACTACAACTAATTGGGTGTAAAATCGCCTTTCGGATCTTTGTAGTCGTGGGAACACATACTTAGCCCACACAAAGGGATGCGGTGCACATAACTAAGAATTTAAACATATAAGTTGTAATTTAGTTAAGGGTCAGTGATAACCTTTACAACTGTTTTTCTATATGAAAATCAGAGGTCGAGAACCCAAACCAACAAAATACGTGGCTGATTGCACCATAATCTGAAACTGAAAGGTTCTGAGACGGAAAATTCCGGGGCTGGGGCATCCAAGGCCAACTGTAATTTCGCGTTGTTCTCTAAAATAGAAACGGTATATATGTTAGTGTAAGTTACTGAAAATGCCATAGAGTAATTCAGCTTCAGTCTATAAAAGGCTAAAATATTTTGAATTAGTTCACGTTAAAGTGAACAAATGAAATATAAAGACAACAAGTATTTTATATTCTACATGCTTAAAAAATTTTGTTTTATGTTTCCTGTTTATCAGAGGAACCGTATATTTATTTTTAAAATAGTTTTAAAATATCAACTATCAACTTGACCTTACTGAATACCAAAAAGGCGGAAAACAAGCTCAACTAAATTCGGCTTTACAAACCTGTGTATAACGTGCAGCATTTGCCACTGAGCCTAAAAGAATGTTGATTTGGCAAGGATCATGAAACGAACACTTTGAGCTAAAATTTTAAGAACTAAATCTAGTAAACGCCGGAAACATTTTTGTTTGGAACTAAACAAAACTTTAGCTTCCGTCTAATCTATGATTTGATACGCTGCTTTATCAGCCAGTAATGTGTCGTCAGTTTGGAAAACTTACATAGTCTTTTTGTGAACTGGTTTGACGGTTTTTTTAGTTATCCTTGAGGCATCGTTATGGTATTTTCAAAGTCATTTCGCGTAGATTCCTCATAGTCAATATCTACCTTTTTAAATCAACTTCAAAATGAAACCAAAGAGAAATTACATTTTCTATTTCGTTGTTTAATACACAAAAATACACTAAATCAACAATCACAGGAACAGACATTGGAAATGATAACAGTTTAGATGCTCTTGATGGCCCAAACGAATATCCAATATGAGATATACTGTTAAATATATGACACAAGTGCTTTGATGTAAAGGAGAAATACTTCAAGTAGTTTATGATTTAATTATAAACTACTTGAAAAGTTTGTTGTTCGTGTTATCACCTCAAGTTGTTATTGTTGACCGTAGCTTTGGCACCATACATGTACGCGTGTTGTAACTTGCCAAAAAGTTCGTTTTTACCTTACATTGTTGATAGCAGAAGCTTTGTAAAAAATGAGATTGATCATAATACATTTTATCATTTAAATTGTGAATGGTATGACTTCAAACTGAGTTTAGAGTAAATAAACCGATTTGGAGAATGAATGTAATTACATCATTTTTATCCGTTTGATCCCATTTGAAACAAAATATTATAACGTCTTTAAGTAACGAACACAGCGGGTTGAGACGCAAAAGCCTTGCGAACATGTTTTAAACTTCCGCGTGTAAAGTTGTAATCCAATTGCGAATTGCTACAGTGATACTTGAGTCTTATCTTTTTCCTGGATTTAAACAGTGGGGAGTTTTAGAAACTGTTCTGACGCTTTAAAATGATCTTAGTTCTGCATTTCTCATCTTTCATCCTTCAAGTATGTTTTGTTATCTAATTGCTATAAAAGACAAATATGCAAACTTGATTAGTAGTAATTACCGCATCCCGATGATTCTATGGGAACTTATAGTTTGCTGGCATTTCGAATCACTCAGGGAATCCATTCAGTCAAGTATACTTGGTATTTAAACACTTTTGGAATTACATTCACTGATGTTATAAACTACAACGTTTCATTAGCACAAACAATTAAATGATATGTTGTTGCTGCTACTGTTTTTGTTCAGTGTTGTTCAATTCAAAATCATGATATTTTGAGTTTCATTGCTTTTGATTATTTCTTTTTTTTTGTAAGTTTATGACGTATTCTTATTTAACACAGCTTTTTCCCCGAAGGGAGAAGGACGTTGATACAGGTTTCCCCAGTTACAGTAGGCCCTTTGTAGGGGAACATATCTACCGACTAGTGTGTGGGTTCTTTTAAATTCCCCGATAAAACGTATGAGACTAGACCAACGGCTTAACGTTCCTGTCCACGGACGGTGGGGCGAAAGAAGGTCGCCCAAAGTTCAGCCCTCGACCAGGCCGGGGATTGAACCTGGGCCCTTCTGGTTGGCAGTCAGTGATCTTACCAACTGTGCCAACCTCGCTGTAGTTTGCCAAATAAAAGAATTAAGGGATACGTGCAACAAGACCTTAGCGTGAGATAAGTCTCAGGAAAACACGAGACTCGGTGTAACGTTCTTTTAAAGATTTTACTCAAAAACAGAAAGTGAGAAACTGTGTCAATAGTGTTGCTGAAAATGTCGAGTTTAAGAGTTTGGGACATGACTCAAAGACGAAATGTTTGAATTGGTTTACGTAGAAGTGAGTTAAGCTGATAACTTTTCCGTCCGCGTTTTAACTTGTTTCCTGTTTATCATGTAACAAAGTGTTGTTCTCAAAATTCCGGTAGTCGTTAACTATCAACTTGACCTTACTCAAAACTGACGAAAACAACCCAGTTATGCTACTGGTCCTGCTTCATGTTTTTATAGAGAAAAAAAGTGAAAATACTCAGATAGCGAAACTTTTAAGAACACACTCGAACATCTTTATTTTGAACTAAACAAACGTCAACGTATGTTATATTGCGATATTTTAGCAGCCGGTTTACAAGCATCCCGAACTGGTGTAATGGATGTTATTCTTGATAAACCACGGTGTAAAGTGGAAGTACATGTCATGTCAGTTATACGTCTGTGGTACGCACTGTTTGCTATTTTTCAACTCCCATGTGGAATTACCGAATAACTTCGACGGCTCCGCGTCGGAGTTTTAAAAATAATTCGTGAGGCTGAACACTGATTATCACTATATTTGCAAGTCTTGATATTCAGTGTATTAGCAGTTTATTTGTACAAAATGAGATGAAAATGATACATCTTATTTAGTTATTATTTGAATGGTTACAAGTACTGTGACTTCAAATTGAGTATTATGCATTTACTCTTGTGTGAACGAGAGAAAAATCGTGTTCAAGGATGCATAAACATAATTTCTCAATTTCTACTCGTTTTATCCGGTACAAACCAGATATTCTAAATACGTTTATTAGAATTTTCTGTCAACTTGGCTGTCAGTTTTGATCATAGACTACTCGGAGTAATAGTTAAGCCTTTTGAGTAGTCTGTATATATCAATTACCGGTAGTTTAAATTTATATACAGCAGTTGTCCAAGTAAAACGTTGATCTACATACATATAAAAACCTGACCAGTACAAAAACTTAATGAAACTACATGCGCGCTTTGACATTAATGACAGCCAACTAGCAAATAAAAGAACAGTATCAGTCTTCTTAACGGAAGCAACTCTTCGTTCAGGATATTCCTCACTTACATTTAATCGGCTGAAAATCCTTTTCAAACTCTTATAGTCGTGAAAACCCTAAAGAAAAGTATAGAAAATATTTCAACATCATTTGCAAATAACTCAAATAACCCACGCACACAACAGGGTGTGGTGCACGTGAACTAATGAACTAATCTAATAACAGTTAGAACGAAAGGCATACAGCTTCTTCAGTTTTCGTTTTGCGATGTTTCCTGTTTATCAAGAAATCATGTGCTGCTCTTAAAATAGTTTGAAATATCAACTTGACCTTACTGAAAACCGAAAACAAGCGCAGCTAAATCCGGCTTTATATAACAGCGTTTCACCATTGATCCCATCACATTGCAGTAACACAGTTTCATCGTAAATAAGTACTTAGCTTTGCGAATGCAGTGCCTAATAAAGTTTATTATTATTGTTGTTATTACCATTATTAATATTACTGTTATTATTATTATTATTATTATTATTATTATTATTATTATTATTAGAGCAAATTTTAGATATGAATTTTTTTTTGCTAAACGTATAATAATACTGAAGAACCACTCGAAACATTTTTGTTTGAACTAAACACGGATATAATAATATAGTATCAACTTCAGGACATCATAAAGCTCCAAATGCAAAGTTTCGTGAGAAATCTAATTTTATCCTGGAGCCAATTCAATAAAAGTTTTACACTTTTATTTTACATACGCAGCTATTCTTTCAGAGGCCCAAAACAATAGCTACACTTAAAAACTACAAATATAAAACTTTAAAATTGAGCTGACCCCTGACTGGAAGCGATGACGTTTGCATACAGCACGCACAACGAGCGTGATGCACACGATTTTCCAGCGGTGAATTTATGGTAATATTTTTACACGGTTGTTTTTAAGAAAGCACACTAGACTGGCTTTGAAACAAACCATACATAGTTCAATTCATTTTCGACGCAACGTAGGCTCATCAACATTCAAGGCTAGATCGAGTGCTCTAATTGGCTATTTGCTGACCAGAAATTTACCATTTGGACCGTTATCACTGGATAATTTCTCTCGCTCAGTCCCGGTAAATTCAAACTGCGAAATACAAAAGCAAATCGGAAATGCTTTAGCTGTGAAGAGTAAGAAACCATTGAAGAAGCTGACTTGAGTCAATTGTTTTTTCGTAGAAGATGTTTTACCAAACATAAATAACTTACGTAATCTAACTTGATCGCGGGACTGCATGCAGTGACGAGGGCCAGTTGCTATTGGCTCGTGGTTTTACAGTGAATACTTGTAAATCAGTTTCTAGCTCAATGTACTTATCTATTTTGAATAAAGTTGTTGTGTTGCATGTATTGTTTTATTGTTTATTTCTACCAATTTTGTTTGTTTTGTTTTTTCCAAAAAATAGAACCTATCTTCGTTCCAATCCAAAATCATTTGAACATTACTACATAAACAAATGAGGTGAATAAACGGATGTTATTTTATAACTAACCATCTTATAACGTAAGGGAGAACCAATTGACTTCGTTGGGGAGGGGGGAGATATTGTATAAAAATGATTGATCGAACAAATGTATGAGAAAACATTTTGCACACCTCGAAATTTCTATAAAGAAAATCTATTGGAAAGTGAGAAAAATATTGCCGAAAAATTGCACGAAATCCCCAGCCCCAGCCCCCACGAAATCAAACATTCGGCTTCTTAATATGTGAACGACAGAAATACTGATTTAAAGGGTGCATAATTGCATAATATTGATTTCCATCCGTTTTAACCCGTCCAATCAGACATTTTATATTATACCTTGTTTATTGTCAGTCTGGCTGTTGCAGTTTTGTTTATTTATTGCGTTAAATCAGTTTTAGCTGCCTTAAGCTTTATCTTACTAGTCTTATTAAACTCAAATTTTGGACATTTTCTAAAAATAAATCTGCTTGGTTATAGCATGTTCAAATGAAACAACCTCTCCAGGCAGGATATTTGAATAGGAGGTTTGCATGATGACGTAATCTTACTACCAGTACCAGAATGCTTTACGAGTTTTTTTTCTTATTCAATTTTTTGTTCCCTCATGTAGAAGTAGAGCAATCTCCCATTGTGCGTACAGAAGACAAAAATTGTTCCTCAAAAATAAATGAATCAACTAAAATAATTTAATTAAACACTAGATACAAAACAACAACTAAATCGTCAGTTAATATGGTTTTTCAATTATATCACGTAAGTTTTGCAACTACTTGAGTATAAAATCGTCATTCGGGTTTATTTGTTGGTGCGAGAACTGAAAAGCAAAACAGCAAGGAGTTAAGTATACATTTTATCACATTGAGTCCACGCAATTCGGTAGAAGGTACACCCTACAGGATTTCTTTCGTCCTAAGTCGTAATCCAATTGTAATCTGGTCGCAACACAATCTATGCTCTTCCAGCAGAAAATTTTGACCGAGGTTTGCAAGTTCATTCTAAAATTGCTCTACAACGGTCGATTTATTTCTACACAAGTTAAAATCGTTGTAACTTCAAAAAAATGAAACAGTTGTTAACAGAGACTGAGCATAACATTGTTCTGGACAAATTTGATCCACATTCACAAACAGATTGTTCTCTATCAGTATATATTACACAAAATGTCGAGGGGTGTTATAATCTTAGTCTGGAGCAGGCTCAGCTGAAATGTTTTGAATTACTTCACGTAAAAGTGAACTACTCAAGCTACATTATCGAAAGACGTGCAGCACCTCATTCAGTTTGGTATTTTACAGTAAAAGACAGCAAAGTCTTTACTATTCTGGTTTCGCTTTGTATAGAACCTACTATGTTTTACTGGCATTGCATTACTGAGATAATAACTATACTTACATCGCTTTTACACTGCAGGAGGTTTTTGAAACTAAAAGGGATAAGATTGAGTTTTAAATCTGCAAAGGAATTTCAATCGGCTAAAAAGCACGTACACTATATTCCAAGGGGATCTAGTGGGTTACACTCTAAGTATTCTTGCAGCACTGGAGGTCTCTCTCCTCGATCCCTTTCCTTTCCGCACAACCCGGCAAGCCGGCTTACTCCCACTCTGTATTTGCTGTTTCTTTCTCTAGTGGCAGCTTTTAAAAAGGCTTTGTTACTCCGTGGATTAATTGAAGAGTTTTTCGCCTGAGAATGGACGAGGCGCGGACATTTTTCTCTGAAAAAGCCGTGATCTGAGACTGCTTCTTTAATCTTACGTCCTTGGCAATTCTAAAACAAAAACACCTGGCTATCGAGATTTCAACTGAAAATACTCATCTTCGAAAGAGGGCAATGTATTTCAATGCACTCTTCACCAAAAAGAGATCATATTGTCATAGATGACATATATCCCATTCAAATAGGTCGTGATACTTGAACTGTAATAATAATGTATGTTCTAGTTTGCTAGATTGTGTTTTCTATTTGTTAGGTAGTTAATTAGATCAGTTGCTTAATTCTTATGTTAGGCTTTAGTTAGTTTATTAGTATAGTTAAATAGTTAGTCTAAGTTAGTCTAAATTTTTGTTCAGCTCAATGTTTGTTTGCAGTCGTGGTTTGCAAAATCTTTTTCTTGTTTTCTTGTTTTTTGTTTAACATATGTTTTGCTTTTTGTATTGATGGTTTTTTACTGCGAAAAGGAGACATTAAGAAACGCCGATGTTATTTTCGTAGCTATATCATGTAATGATTATACATGCATGATTATTTAAAAAGATACTTACACGATTGGTAATGTTAAACCAAAACGTGCTGGAGTTTCATGGCAGACTATAAAAGTATATCATTCAAACTGGGGCAAAGTCTCCAATGTGTCAAACTCAACAACGGAGTCTCTGCAGTGTTTTGAGACGAAGAGATACTGAAATATTTCTTACTTGTCCTTAAAGTTAAAGTTGCTATAGAAACCGTTCATCATGGCAAACCTAAAATGGATTTTTTTCTCAATTCAATCTTAGAGTTTAAATCAGCGAACGTTATTAAGCGATAAGGTAATGAAGTGGTTGGAATACCACTCGACATGGCAGGCTTCAAATAGACTGTCGTTCTCGAATTCAACCAAAGAATTTCGATAACGTTTTTAAACGAGGACGGATAAACTGAAGAAATTATTGGGATACCAAAAACCTGTTTTATTATCACTCGACGAGGTAGTTTTCAAATGGGTTTTCGTTTTATAACAACCAAACTTCGATAGTCAAACGAAGAGGTAATAAAAGCTTTTCCTTGGCATTCCAAAAAACGGCTTTGATACCACTTGGCATAATGGATCTTTGTTGTTGTAAGTCGAAAAAGGAACTCCGACAACCTTTTGAAACGAGGAGGTGATGAAATGCTTGCTTATCCTTGGAATTTCAAAAAGCTGCTTTGATACATCTTGCCGGCTTTTCAGGAGCTTTTGCAACAGGTTGGATGCGATAAGCCGGTGAAGAGTCTGTGGAAGACAATAGAACATACCTAAGTCTTAAAAAGAAGCAACATTGGCTTGAGTTAACTTCCATGATTCTTTCCACTATTGAGGCGGTTCAGTTGAAACTAAATCAGTTACTCGAAATGTTTGCAGACGGAACATCTTGTGTTTTTGGTATTGACTAAGTTTCAGCAAGACTTGCAAACATCAACGAACCGGTATTTGTCTGAGGCAGTCATTAAGTTTTGTTTTGGTTTTTCATCAACTTAGATACGGTAGTTTTAAAACTGGAATACAACCCGCTGTGAATTATTAACTTTATAGACGTATTTGTTCTGCTGTCTAAGGGCTTCAAGAGGTATTTGTTCCATTTTAATTTTGTCGCTCGCGGTCATATAACAGGTTCAACTATGAGTTATGGTTAAGTCGTAAAATTTAAAGTTGTGTTGGTATTATTATCATTATTGATATCATCACTTTTATTATTAATATTATTATTATTGGTATTATTGTTATTATTATTATTACTTATTTTCCAAATTCAGTCAGTGAAGTACAAAACCATACTTAGGCCTTGAACGGGTACAACTATCCTGCGAAATTTGTACGGTAGAGACTTTTTGTATAGTAGCAAACAAGTTGGACACGTTTGTATGGAATTTTACATTAGAAAAGAAAAATCGTATAAAAAATCTCTTAGTAGACAGTTAAGTTATTGTTACTTGTCCTTCAGGCTCGTCAAATACTGCAAGTTTTGTAACAATATCCATCCATACTACATAGTACATTTATTACTACCAATACTATGCTGCTGCTGCTGCTGCTACTACTACTACTACTACTACTACTACTACTACTACTACTACTACTACTACTATTACTACTACTACTACTACTACT
>JAOBYE010722244.1:6301-24985 GCA_025403585.1 Parazoanthus swiftii
TGGAAAAAAATGTTGTGAAATTTTTTCTCTTAAGGCAATGACTGCAAGCAGAACCTTGTGTTTTACAAAAACAGTGGGTATAAAAAATGCTTTACCACCAGAGATTTTGTACTTTTTGCCTAAATATGGGCGCTGCAAGTAATCAAGATGTTGCGCTTCTCGTGTTAAGAGCTTCACTTGTCCCTGAGAAGGTCATGTCTGCAAGGTCACACTTCACTTATGTACAACATCAGTATCACTTTTCCTGTTCAGGAGTTTGTACTTAAGATTCAGTAACATGTCACAACACTGTTTCAGTATTTTTCTTTAGTTTCAAGAACTGTTCAACTCCACTATTTGTAATTGACAAAGGGTGCAGCGAGTGAACAAATGGGCCTTTGAAATTTCATTATCTTTATAACATCCATTGTGCGTGACCTATTGGGATGCAAAGGGGAGCTCTCTTAAAGAGCCCCTGAGCACACACACTCGACAATTTATATCTATGTTATGTTCCTGTTCCATCAATTGAAACAGGCTTGGCAATGCTAAGAGAAAGTTAGTAACTAATTTAAAACTAGCTCAGAATGTCCTAGGTTAAGATGAGAAATAAGCCGAAAGCTTCAGGTGAAATCCGACAGGAAGGATTATGATACTACTGTTTTAACCCCGCTATTTTTAAATACCATAAACTGTATTTATAACTTGAAGAATGTGTACAATGCAAATGGCAAAGGTCAAACCAGAAAATAGGGAAAAATCACGAGATTCAGCTGTGTAAGGAAACATTTAGTCTGTATTGGATTCAGTGAGCAGTTGCTTATCAAAATACCTAAATCACTAACTTCCGGTTGCAAAAAATATTTGTTACGCTTACAGAAAAGTTTGTTATTAATTCAACTTCAGATATTATCAAAACATCTTACTTTGGATTTTGATAAAGCAGGTCTACAGAACAGATTATAAACACATTTTAACCTTACAATTACAAATTATTGGAAGTTGACCCCAACAATTTAGAGCGGAAACAAACAGCCGAAGGCAAAAAAAATGAAAAACTTGATGCATGCCTTTGCAAAGATACAACAAATAAGTCAACTCAAAAAGTCTCACTCGAGAAATTCAAATGCCAATAAATACCTAAACAGCCAATTTATCATTATATGTATATATGTATATTTCAAAAACATTTCAAAAACTGAAATGATGGCAGAACAAGGTGTTATAATTTTATATAGGACATGATGTGCACAGGAGGTTAACATGGTTGTTTAAATAGTTTTGTTGCCGACCAGGAGGTCTAAGACTAAGGTTCAGACAGATATCCCTGGCCTCGCCAGGTTTTAACTTTAAGCCACCTTCTTTCAGCATCTACCGGATCCTTTTCAAAGCCATCAGTCTAGTCGTTTGATATGTTATCTGGGACCCACACTTCTCAAAAAGCTATAGCCTTAAATGTTACATCAGAGCAAAGCAGTCTCATGATGCATTAATAAAAACAGACTGAGCCAACATCACATTGATATTTAATGTTATTCACCATTGATATCCCAACTGGCTTTCCTACCACAAATACTGAAAACCATTACTCTTTACCAAGATTCAAAGACTCCTATCCTAATTGAAATTTTGGTTGTTGATACATGTAATTATAGTGAGTCATTAGTTTATGGTAGAAAATTAAAATGAGAAGAATTGGGCACAGAGATTTAATTTGTTATTTCAGATAAATTTCAGTGAACAATTTCTAACACTTTTTGAAGTTTATGTTATAATAACTCTCCTAAAAAAGGTTTACTAACCAATAAGAAAGTTAACAAAACAAAGTCTCAAAAATGACATTTCCATAAGCTCAGTTTTAACATTTGACAACTTCTGCCAATACAAAAAACATTGATAAAAGCTGAACAAAGTTAAGAGAAATGCAACAGAGTTCCACTAAATTGATACTTTCCAAGTGCCCATAACTTTTCCCATACTTTATTACAAGTTACGATCTTAATTCAAAACAAAGGGATCTTCAAACTAAAGATCCATGTTGACTGGTTCTGCTGTAATAAAACTGCGGCTGTTTAAGATGATGAAGACAAATCTTAAAAATCCTCAGGAACAGGCAAAGGCAAGGTCAGACAGAAAAGCTGACTAGGTTATTGTTCAAATCATTAAGCTTAACAAAGTCAAAGCAGTACAGATTCTTGAATGTAATTAAATGTTTCAAATGCCTATAAAATGTTTAGTTTGCAAGTGTGTTTCATATTTAATCATACACTTTGTAAGTTAATTTTAAAGTCAAATCAGAAATGATTGTGATCAACAGGGACTGCAGAGCACATTTTGGATTGGGGCAGTTAGGATTCGGGGGCATGCTCCCAAACATTTTGAAATTTAGTCTGTGATACCACTGGAAATACACCATTTAAACTGAGAAAACTATCAGGGTGGTTAGACCTCCAGCTTCCCTGCTCTGCAGTCACTGATTAAACCAGTGGAGATCAAAAGGGAGTGCCACGGAAGAGAAGGGCAGAAGAGTAGTTCTTTAAGTTGAGTCCAGGGGGCTGAAATAAGTGGCTGAGAAATTGAAATTTCCCAAAAATGTCTCTAAATACCTTATTGTTTGTAATTTTGAGTCAATAAATTATTAGAATGTCTTGGCTTACTGACATTTTGTTAGTTTATAGACAAGAAAGCTCCCTCCCCCCGCCCTCCTGGAACTTGATACTAGTTAGCCTCTCTGCTGCATTTTGTACAGTTTGTTGATCTTTTCTAGACTACATGCACATTTTTAGATAGAAAAGACTGTAGACTTGCACTGGAATCTACAGGAGTTGTCTTCCAATCAAGGTGTCTCCTGACTCATCATTCATCTCACTGTTCTAGCCAGCTAAATGACAAACATGGCTCTAACTAAGAACCAGAACATTAGACTGCTGACCGAATAGCTTGGCCTAGAATTGTGCTGTTTTGACAGCGATCATTTGACTGTGCTTTGAACTTTATTACAATTCTACATTAAAAGAAAGGTTTGTAAAGAGAAAATGACAGAACACCACTAGAAAAAAGGGTGCCAGGAAAAACAACAGTGTACAGCACCTCTTGTTTTTGCACAGCTAGAACACTGCATCTTGCAACAAATATCTGACTGTACTATACATTTAGTCATACTAGTGTATATAGTTTTTTTTGGCAATCAAACCGGCAGTTAAGGTTTCCAACTTGCTGGACAAATGGTGCTATTTATATTTTGGAGAGCTTAACTGCCAAGTGCAATTAGAATAACTTCTGTCTTGTAAGACATGAGAGTTACCAAGATGGACCTTCTACCTCTCAAACCAATAAAAATTATTATGAAATATGATATCTGTATTCCATAGCTGTCAAGATCCGAAGACAGTCTTGTGAGCATAGGATTTATCAGGATTTATGAAAAATGACATATAATGTGTCATGGTAAAAGATTGAGATTAAAAGAGAAAGTACATGGTAAAAAAAGACTTGAACAGGGGTGAAAAAACAACCTGTTTTCTGCAGTCTTACGATTTGTATCTTTAACCTGTCTCATGTGCTAACATGAGACTTGACATCTATCTGCCAGTATCCTCATAAAATCTCTCCTGCTGATTTCATTTAACTGAGAAACAAAATATATTCAGTTCTGTGATCTTCGAAGCTGGACTACAATGAGCTTGGTCAATGCCATGCACCTTAGAATATCATTCCTAAATTAAGTTCTGCATGTGCAATTATCACAAGTAAGTTTTTCATTTTTCCAAGACTTGTAACAAAACACATTACGGCTGTTCTGACTTGTGATAAACAGAATGAATTAAGCTGCATTGTTTTTTGGGATTTGTCTGATGAAATCTGACCTATCCTATATCCTATTCCTGATCCAAAAATGAAGATAATAGAAATGCAAGACTTTTTCTGTAACAATAACTAAAAATGATGAAATTTAAAAGGTCGACATTTTCACTATTGCTGTGACAAGACACACCTCAATGCCCTACAAAATATGTTTCTACAGAATCTATCTAGAGCATACTTTCCTCCAATGTGACTGCATCTTTCAGTCACACTGTAACAAAGACAACAAGACTACGGTTCTTTCCTGGCATTTGGATTTGTAATTTTTCAGCAATGAGAAAATAGCATAATATCTTACTTTTTAGGGAAAAATAATTTTCAAAAAAGATTTAACCTAAAGGAACAGTCAAAATGAATTTCTAGAATGTGTGACATAGTCCTAAGGTAGTAAAACAAGTGTAGCTTAAATTTGAAAGAGGCACAAAAAGAACATAAGAAAACTGCAGTTTGGGAAAATCTTATCTTGATAGATCCATTGAATCTACTTTGTCCAAAATCCAAGGGCATTTGATTCTGTTCAGCCATCAATCAGACCATTATTCATAAATTATACTTTCTTCTCTTGGAAAAGAATTTTAACTGCTGGCAGGTCAGAATTTTTCTGCCAGAATTTTTAAAATACACAAAATGAAGATTTAATTTCACATTAATTGTTCAAAAAGCATTTCAGTCAACTGCTTGTGACTGTAAAAGAAAGATCTACAAAAAATATGAAAACGTTTTATTAGCACTTTCACCTGACAGATAACAAATTTAATCATCTGGATGCTTGCCAACCAAAGATTAAAAGTCTTACCTCCAAAGAAAGCTGGGAGAACATTCCGTTTCCTTCAAACTCCTGGACCAAGTCTTCGCAGGTTTCTTCACTTCCATAAATTCCATTGCAGCCTGAAAAGTAATTTTTTTTGAAAAAGCAAACTTTATAATCTGGTTTACTGCATGAATGATCTGTCACTCTGTCATTTCAAGATTATAGAATTATGAATTGATTTGAATACGCTTTGACTGTTTTGAAAGCCAGTGTGATGTGCGCGACACCAAGAGACATTTATTTCAGTCATGCAATCCACCTGAAAAACAAAATGCGTGAAAAAATAAAATGAAGCCAAAGTAAAGAAAAATCAAATTTCGTGAAAAAAAACAGCATAAAAAATTGATCTATGTTTAGCCTTCTTGAAGCCAAAAACGACAAAAACAACAGCGAAATGGAAAACTTTATTATCATTCAAATAGCCTGGCTTCGCTTGTCACGCTTGGTAAAGCACCCAGAAGCAGCTGACGATAGAAAATGGACGAAAAACGCAAGCAGGTCTTTTAGTTTTTTTACTCACTTGCTTGTCACGAAAATTATAAGTGCACGGATGACAATTTTGGCACACGAAAGAAACTACAAGGATCTTGAAGATATCGCTCATCTATTATTATTCAAATTCACACTATAATTTTGTCATGTCTTCGCGCCACGGAAATTGAAAACGCCTTCTAAATCCCCCAGTCTCAGGCAACAGTAAACAACAGCAATACAGAGCTGAGAGGTTGTCCTTGCAGTTTCGAAGCCGCCTGCCTTGCGAAGACATAACATGGCCTTTGCACTCTAACTTTTACAATAAAACACGAATTCATTTTTCGAAATGACCGAAGGTTACTGTCGTTACTTGGAGTTCCAAATATCGCCCACGTTATTATGTCTGGCCTTTGTCTTGAAAAGTATAAACATGAGCTTGCCGAGATCACTCAAACAGCTTTCATTTCGTAACGCAATACGCCAGCCGCAGGGCATTGGGAAAGATCAGTTTTCAGGCATTCCAGAACTCAATTCTAAGTGTCTGTAGCGAAAAGATATAAACTTCGGTTGCTGGTAAGAAGCATGTACTAATAACTGGTACATTTTCAAACACAAATATATGCATCCGGCGAACGCGCTATTTAAAATAACAAAAACAACACGATAACTTTCGAGGGATCACGTTTTCTATGGACGAAAATGAATTGGTTAGGATCTTTTCAGATTCTTTGTAACTTTTAATATTTTCAGAAGCAATACGATGCAGGCCATTTCAAAACATATAGCTCCAATTTCAGCATAAGCCAAGCACCTTTGGTGCCGACAGTCGATATTCGAAATGAGATCAACAAGAAAATCTGTTCCCTCGGGCATTCGAGAGATCGGTTTGCAGTGAACGTCAAAATATGGTAACATTTGGTTCAAATTACCGAAGAACATTTAAAAACGTCGCTATGCACACGTTCTATTTCTTCCCACGAAAACAATATTAGCTAACATTGAAAACACTCAACTCCCGCTGGCTGCGAACATTCTACAACTTGCCCAAACAAAGAATAAAGACGACCACCACCAGCAAACGATTGAGATTAAATTGCCGAAAGGTAAACAGTCTTGAATGAGAACTCTGAAGCGAAACAGACAGTGCTGCAGCTTCAAATTTATATTTTTTCTGCCCACGGAAAAGTCTTAACACTTGTAATAACGAACAACAGACGGAATAAAAAGAATATTTTCATATATCATTCATTACTGCGCGCCAGCTCGATTCGACACGCAAAGATGGCAATTTTGATGGCAGCGTCGTGATTTCTTTGTGGCCGACAGTAGCTGCCAGCAGAAATGAAGAATAACTTTTTTCTATCCCGGTCTTTGAATTGCGCGAGTGAAGCCATCATATAGTTGGTCGATTTCTGCGTGACACCGAGTTTGCATGAAAGTAGTTGATAATATGTGAGGTGTGAACTGGCCGCGCCGACAACCTTTGAAATAAACACAGGCAAAAAGAAGTCTGCACGTTTTTAGAAATCATAAACCAACGTCTTTACTTCTTCCCTTTCCGGTTACCGAGTTACCACACGAAGTTTAAGCCCTGTTCAGCCAAACGGGAATCGCGCATGTTTCACACAAGGCACAAATGCAAAGCGAGAAAGACGATATTCTCATTCGAGAGAAGAAAGCCCCTCGCGCATTTATGACTAAACAAACACCAAGAATATATCCTCAAAAACTTCCAACATTAAACCTTTGAAATTCGACAAATTTCAGCACGAAATGACAATATTGAGTTTTGAAAAGGTTTTAATTATGCTCGAATTTGAACACCCGATCGTCCTAATGGTCATATTCAATGAAAGGACGGGAGACAAAAGTTGATGGCGTTGCGCGACCGAGCAGGCTTAGCATGTCTGACCCGTGAGTGCAAGATGTCGTGTCACTCCCAAAAGGGTTGCGTTACTCCTTTCAATAATAGACACTCGAACTTAACCGAATCAGCATAGTCTGTATAAATATTCCTTTACTTCAGCGCATTTGGAAAGACGCAAATACAAAAAATTCTAGATCGATTCGCCTATAACGCCACAGAAACAAAGTGTTAATCGCTCCTGCTATTGAAATCCACAAGCAGCGAACCCTTGTTCATTTCGAAAGTCGCACACGCAAGAAAATGTTGTTCAACTCACGAAACTGAATTCGAGTTATTCTAAGCAGAAATTCGCTGAATTAAAAACGATATCAGTCTCGATACCAAACAAGGACTAGTGGAAGTCAATGCATTTGTGATATTCGGATATTCAAAGACTCCTGCGATCGCGCAATGAAAGCAAACAAGCGTTTCTGTGAGCAAATAAAATGCGAAATGTCTTTGTTGGGCTGGAAAAGCTCACAAGAGAGCAATCATATCGCCAATGACCTTTCTGCCCTTTCATTCTTAAACATTCATAAAACAACCTAGGATATCCTCTTTCTACAAACTTTGTTTACTTGACTCTGATTTTGCACTGCTTTAACAAGCCTGTGAAACGAGTGGTGGACAGTCTTGAAGAATTAGCAACGAAGTACTCAAGTAGTGTCTGCTTCCACAACACGAAATCTTCGCAGCGAAGCTTTGGAGTTGTGACTAACGGTTTAAAGGTGAAATTAACTAAATGTATGCGACTGTCAGTTATCTTCTTCGAGGAAGTCATTAAAAGGAGTAATATTCGTACATCACCGAGCAATAAGTGTGCTTGGAAACTCGCTTCGAATTCAAAGCAAGATACTGCCCCACAATATTTATTTCACACTCGCTCCCACATGCGAACTACAAAATCTTATTTTAGAAACCTGGTTCAGTAAAAACCAAAAAGATCAAAACTAAACATTACCTTGGAAGAAGCTTTTTGCCCTCAAGTAACTAACTGTTAACCTCAGGATGGAAATTTTATCCAATTTCGTGACAATCTCCTCGGGGAAAGGCAACAATCGAGCGAGATTATCCAGCTCTGCATTCAGCCGATCGCGATGCCTCTTCGATGGGTTGCCGGGCCTGTATCGCGTTAAAGACAAACAGAAACGCCAGTAAGGCTATCAACAGGTTTTAGTTCGACTAAAAATCCCTAGAATGCAGACTTGATGGCAGAAATAAGGTGAGAACGACACACAAACATTACACCGCAACGGGGCGAAAGCGAACAATTGTTTCTCACCAACTCACGTACATACACAACCAGATACCACGAAGCACGAAAAACAAATGGCACATACCCCGTAGCTTTCTTTTTCCTCTTCAGTTTATTATTGGAGTTCATATCTTGCATCTCGAGTTCGTCCAGGATTGCGGCGTTACAGAATCACTGATGGTATGAATTTGAATTGTTACGCGTCGACCAAAAACCTCTTCAATGGTAAGGCTGCTTCCCTCAGCGCCAGCCGTCCAGCCATAAAAATAATGAAGTCCAAATTTTCCCTTGTCGTTCCTCTTGTGTCACAATTGAGGTCTTCCTGTCTAAGGCAAGCACGATAATCAGACGACTTGAATTTTGAACAACAGGATAATTTTTTTTTTGGTTCGAGCCGAAGCCCAAGTTCCTTGCGCAGCCAAAGACGATTCGGGTGAAAAGTGGAGTGATTGACAAGGCGAATTATTCCAGACTGCATTGATCAATGTGTTAGCGGGGAGGAGAGAGCAGAGGCACGCCATTGGCTCACGCACAAGACAGACACGATAATTGGTTTGTTTGTAATTCGACTTCGGTAATTTATGCAATATTTGCTGCTGGACATTCAGCTCCGCGCGGGGAAGCTCCATGTGAGTGGAGGAAAAAAATCACACTCCACATTTCACAGAGGGTTGTTTGTATCATAGTATATCAAATAAAGAACCCAACCACGCGAGTCAAAACTATCAAAGATTAGAAGTTCAGAGCAGCTCTCGGTTTTGATACTAGACTGTTTTTAAACCAGGCACGTGAGTCGACATGCTAATGACCTTCCATCAGCGGCTTAACGGCAACACAATCACGAGAAATACGAAATGTGGTTATCTTTTTCGTCCATTTTTTCGCGCCTCATTGTTCAAGCGTGTCTTTGTTGCTTGGTCACACAAACTGTGCGAGAGTCAGTCGAGAAATAGCTTGTTTTCAAGAACAATTTATTATTCACGTGAACTCGTTACATTCGAGTTTGGGACAGGTGGATACGGACATACCTGGGAGACAAAATTGAATAGTTTCGTGGAAAAATGTTGTGTGGTGTAACTTTAGAAACAACCCCGTAGGACAGAAATCGATTAAGTTGACTACATCATTTCATAACAGACGTGTTCCTTTTCTGTCCCACTTCCAACATGGGGCGTAACTGTGCACCAGCTTTTGACTCAAAATCGTCAGAAACTCAAAGGATGAAATTCAAAGCGATGCGGAACTGCAATCGGTTTCAGTCACGCATTCCCTGTTCATGTCACGGACTCGATCGCAGTTTATGGTCTCGGCGCGGCAAAAATAGTTGTAACAATGAAATCTGTAGGCGGTGGTCTAGAACCGGAAGCCGACCAAAAAAATCTTTGAAAGATCTCTCAAAATCCCGGACGCACTTATTTGTTTTGGGTCTGGTGACTGTGGTCCAAATCACGGAAAGTATGTGGGTTACTAAGATCATAAAATGCAAAAATAAGTATAAGGGAATGTAGGGGGAGGGGGTGGATAATTTTGAGGAGGATTACGAAGCTCTTCAGTGTGATGTAAAAATTTCACCTTTTAATTTTCGAGACACAGAAGGAGGGGTATGAATTCACCCCCGCCCCACCCTTCAAATAGTCATTAGACCGCTCCCTGCGTGCATAAAACGATATCAGACTTGTAACACCGAAGTACGTCCACAGCGTTTTGTTGAGAATGATATAATTCAGCAAAATCGTATTTTTCTCCAATGTTTGTATCAACCAAATAATACTGAAAGGGCTTTAAAAGTTTACTCACAAAATTAAAGCAAGGAAAAACATCTTTGAATCTCTGAATATCCAACTGTCTAGCTCAGGCTGAGTGATTTTATTATAGTTACACATTGTTCAGTAGCAAATTACAACTCCGCTGCATATAATCTCGTGATGTCGTCATAATTCTGTGAAGCTGTTTACCGAGATATTGGCATTAAACTATGAAGGTTCGCTGTTGAAACACAGCATTTTGTATTTTGTGATATTCTTGCTCAGCATGCTTCCTATATCAATACATGAAATCAATATCATTTGGCCATTTCAAATATTGCAGTGTCTGTAAGAGAATTAAACCATTTGGTTAGAAGGGCCAGCATTATTAATAGAAACGCTTTTGATCACTTTCACATTTTTTGCGTACCACTTTGATCCAGCTCACCAAGTATGCTGGGTAATTTTATGTTCGTAATATTTTCAAAAACAGAGTAGACTAGTTTGGCAGACGGAGCACCTTACAATGTAGTTTACTTTTTGGATCTACATCAACAACTTAGAATCAAAGAAGAGGGCCATTTATAGCACTGCTTTCCGCATCATATGGGCGACATAGTTTGTGACCCGTAAAGGAATAAGAGGGGAGGGGGACGTAGATTTGACCCCTTCTGGCTTCCCCCAGCAGCTTTATGATTTTGGACCTGCGATGGCTTTTACAATACAGTCGACCTTCGATGGCTCGAATTATCCGCGAGTAAACTAGTTCTCCCTTCAAAACACTTCAGTCTTAAAATAGTGCTCCCCTTATCTGGAGTAACACGTGAGATCACTCGTTGCCTTCAGGGTTGAGGGACATCGTTGGCTCCCAGCTTCAACTGTTTTAAACTTTTAAGTTTACTCGATTTCAGATTCGGCTTAAAATATTAATTGTTCTGCAGAAAATTAGAACAAATAAAACTCCAACATTCCAAAGTGGCGGATAGTGATCGACTAGTTCGAAACAGTCGTTTTCATGATAATAATGTTTAACTACCTATATATACTTGATGGCTAAGTGTTAATATCTCCATGGAAAAGAAGTTAGTATAATGCGGACCTGCATGCCTAGCTTAATGTTATGAATAACCCTTCTTAGAGAGTTTCAAAATCCTAGCCAACCCGCGAGCTACAAAACAATGTAATTGTTAAAAACGTGCGCCTTTCAGAGTTACATAATCAAACGAGGTTAAAAGTCCATATCTAACTTCAACCGGTACAGAAACCGCGGCAATGATTAGAACTGGCGTTAATCTTGTCATGTGCTAGCGAAATCTGTTAGCTTATCAGACGAGCAAATAAAAGTCAAATCTGTTCTGAGAACGACGCAGCGGTATTCATGGCAACTCTCCCGCTTCCTGCTGGAGACTCCCACATTTTGAGAAAGTCGCCAGCCGGAAATCTCAAGAAGAACTAAAACATCCCGCATTTTTTATTTTAAACTTCTCGACTTTTTCTTCCATATTCTACTGCTATATAGTTTAACATTTCCGTCTTTCCTTAAGCTCTTAAGCCGTTAGTCTGTACAATTACTGTCAAAGATTATCATTGGTTAACTATGGACAGAACAGCAGGCCAACCAACTTGAAGCATGTATTTAAGGTGACTACACACAGTTGATAATGTTTGGGTCTCTCTCAGGACATCTCGGCTCAGTAGTCCGGCTTGCAGCTGATGAGCCCAAACTTGGTTCGATTGAAACACATCACCAGAAGGTGAGGAGAGTCAACGGGTGTAGGTGACTTGTGCTTCCAGCCGTTTCCATGGCAACGCAACAGAATCAAAAACGACCAAAAAATCACTCTATTTTATTTGGTGAAAAAAAACTTATCACTAGATTTTCATAAAAAAAAACATTGCACACACGTAAATTACACCACTGCCTTATTTTAGGTATTTATTTTACGTGATTGTGATTTTCTGTGAATATTTCAAAATTACTTTGAAACTGTCAAAGTGTGTTCAGCCGCGGGCCAATTTGAGTGCCTCAACCGCAAATATGAAGAGGAAAAGAAAACGAATTTCCCAACATTTCTGTCATTTCTAGCAAGAAAAAAATATAAAAAAGGGCTTTCCATCTATGAAGGTAAAAAAATAGCAACTGCTTTTTATTGCGTTCCGTGCTGGCGCAGATTCAGGACTTTGCAAGAAAGGGTTCGGTGACAACGCTGAACACAAATTCTAGGTTAATCTGAAGGCACGTTCTCCCAGAATATTCGGAAGTATTTAACGGTCCCTCGAAGCGCATGTTCACTGTTAAAAGGCAATAAGACCGACGCAAAAAAATATTTCAGCTTAAAAAATTGTGCACTTTTCCCGCAAAAATTTCATTAAATTCGATCAATTCAAAACTTTTGAAGAGATGTTGCCAAAGTGAAGGGCGGTTCGACCGAACCATCTCTTGATCCGCTCCAGATCTGTGGAAAGACGTTGCGATCTTAAGACTGAACGACAGTATGTATGTCAAAATGCTGGCTGCTTTTAAACTGGGCTGGCATTTCCGTCATTACGGAGTTAGACTCAATTTCCATAAAGAGTTATGAAAGCGGAAACAACTTTGTCTCTGACCATATTTGTTCGTGCCGATCACAATTTGCCGTTTTCTATGGCTGACCGTATAAAGTTTTGACTCGGACATGTTCCTTTGATTAATTGATTTCTTTAATTTTGATTTTCAATCAATGCACGCATCTTCGGCCTTGACCGTGGCCGTTCTCAGCAAGAACTGATTTGAGAATTAAAATGCCGTAATTCTCTAAGGAAATCTTACTACTTATAGAGAGGGCGACCGACGATTTTTTTACTTGCGAGCCAGTGAATCTCCCGCATTGAGGTTTCCCTATAGTCCCTAGTTTGGTCAGCACAAACGTATTTCTCGCTTTCTCGACTTTCGTGTTTAAGACATCTTTGGTTTGTTAAATCAAAACTACAAATGCTTTAAACTTTGTCACCGAAACGT
Source organism: Parazoanthus swiftii (assembly GCA_025403585.1). Lineage (NCBI taxonomy): Eukaryota > Metazoa > Cnidaria > Anthozoa > Zoantharia > Parazoanthidae > Parazoanthus > Parazoanthus swiftii. The sequence continues at coordinate 19,334 of JAOBYE010722244.1, forward strand.
GTCACCTTAAACGTCAAAGATAAGTCTACCAGAAGAATATAAAGAAGACGGTTTTGAGAAACAGTGCCATAAGCTACTCTTTCAAAATTAACAACTTTCATCCCAAAACTTTAGCCCTAAGGTAGGAGCTAGGAAAAAGCCCTGCGGTCGAGGTGATTTTTTGAACAACTGGAACTCTCAGCTGCTCTATGCTAACTGATTTGTGTTTTGTTAAAATTTACCGCCTTGATAGCAAAGTTTAAAACATTCCAACTCTCGACGCATTTTCGTCAATACGCAATGCTCGAAGTTATAGTTGCCGCTCTGTCGGGGAGATCAGTTTATAGAAAGTCTTTTCCTGATATGTAGAATCGCTCGCCGTAACGCGCTTGGCTTATGTTAATTCTTTACTGAACTGACTCGTGAGTCGACCTGCATGCCGTCACTAATATACGTGAGAACTCTCCAGGCGTGAGTCATGTTGTATTGAGGAGCTCAGTTTGACATAGCACAACACTGGAATCGCCGGGCAACCCTTTTCAAGACGTACCGATGTGAGACCTGAATTGTTATAATCAGTATAAGTCATAGTTCTCCGCCGGACACAAGTCGCGAGACGTCAGACCAACGGCTAACGTCCCTGTCCGTGGACAAAGTGGCGAAAAAAGGTCACAATGGAACCTCTTGCTTACATGGTAGTCTCAAATGAAGATGTACTGAACTAACTGCCCTTACATCCCAGCATATTGTTTTTGTCATATACCTGAATCAGTACTTTCTACAACTACATAGGATAAGGTTATTCTAATATATAGTCTATAAAACTTTTGCTTCTATAATTATCTCTGTTGAGAAGGTTCCGCGTTCCGAAAGAACAATAGCCACCATGGATAAAGCGAGGTCTGGCCAAAGCCATACGTAACTGAAATAAACATTATGAAGGCTTACAAAGAATTGTACAAGCTTTTAAAAACAACCATCAAAAATTCTGCATATTGAGCCAGGCAACGACGAAATAATTTGACACGTACACATCGAGACAATTTGTGCAAAGTTTAACAAATGTTAAGATTTTTGAAAAGAAACTGTGCCGATGACTTAAAGAAAGATGCACAGCATGTCAAAACTGTGATACATCTTCTTAGTTCGCTCCTATTTGTGTTGCTGTTCTCAGTACGTCTTGATGGCAAAAAACAGCCGATACACGCTACAAGGTGTTACTGATGTAAGAATTTTCCTCTGAATTACCGACTCAGCGACTTCTCTCACTAAACTTACTCAGTAATCATCAATAACTGGTTTAAATACCTCGAGTTTGATGTAAATCCGGCAAAGTCAAACACCACGTATTCACCGCTCCCAGTGAGATTTTAACTTAAGTCTGTTGTCTCCGGGAACTTCTTGCTTCAGATGGTTCGCTTTTGTTCGATTTGTGAATCAGCTACGGAACTGAACGCCCTTTCTGACTGCCTTAAATTCTCTAACTGTATAAAACCCTTTAAAACTGGCCACAGGTTACTCTGCTAGGATTCCAACCTGAAAATATCAGAACTTAAAATATTATTTGCTTAAAGGTGGTTGTTAGTTTTTATACCATTGCACTCTTATAGTTTACCAATATTCATGCAGTTCTGCATTATACTTTATTGGTCAATGCTATGGGGTTTTCCCGGGTTGGTATATCGTTTTGCGTTGGTAACTTTGTGGGGGGTCCACGTGTCCTGTTTTGTACCTGTACGACCAAATAAATACAACAATAAAAATAAATAAAATTTACTTATAACGAGGGAAATATTCGCTTGGCTCTATGACAACAATTCACGTACACCGGTTGACAGTGAGAAACGTGTAGAAAACATTATATGCATGGGAACTAACAGACTGGCCTTCCAACTCCATCAATATCCAACATCGTCGAATATCATATCTCCATACCAACAGAAACCAATGGTTTTTAACTAGTTTAGTTTGCGTCGCTAGTGTGAAGGAGGCTTAACAAAACAACATAATAACTTTTTTACTTTCCCGAAAAGTATATCTTAGGTAAATTTACAATTTGAACAAGGCTATTTAACTAGGAGATATAGAAATTAACAACTAAATATTCCATTCAGTTCGATTAAAAAAAATAAAATGAAATGAAATACAAAACACGCCTTAGTTAAAAAAAATTAAAATGGGTCGTTTTGGGTTTAAAAATAACTTTAGAATTTCACTCTTTCACGATGTTTTAAAAAATTGCACAGTTTTAGAGCTTCTAACTGTTTCAGGAATGCCATTCTATCTCTTTACCCCTTTGCGGGCAAAAGCATTCTGGGCAAGTGTCGCAGTGCGGCATCTTGGTAGCAGCAAATCGCAATTCTGGCGGGTGTTGTAATCGTGAATATATGATCTCATGCGGGCCATAACCGTTAAGTAATCTGGCACTAGATCGTTTAATAGCACATTTATAAATCAAAACATTTTTTCTCCTGAAAGTAATCGTGTCGCAAAGTTCTGTCCAGACTATAGTTGCAGTTTGGCAATGTCGGACTTGTTGTTGCCCGACCAGATAGAAAAAAGGTTGTAGAACTTGTAGAAGACCAGAGAATTTATAATTGTAAGTAAAGCGTGGACTTGTCGAGGAGACCTCATTCCCCTCGCAGCCATTTCTTCGCCGCTTTGCTTTTTCGCTCTTCCCCGCCAACCAGAACGCCAAAGCTACGCTGGCTATTTCTTTATAAAGTCTGAGGTTAACGAGTTGACATATTTATTGAAAGTGGGGCGTTGGCCGATCGCGAGGGTCTTCAGTCCGAGGTTTTCAACTGTGTCCATTTTGGCCAGTTCTTTCCCAAGGAAAATGATGGGAGGGATCGCAACTTAACTAAGCATTTGACTGGTACCGAAGACGCAGAACTTTGTATTACCTGGTTTGATAAGAAGACTGTTTTTACTGTTTCTTGGAGAACGCTAAATAAAGTTCAGAATTATTCACATAAGACTCCAGAGAACTATTAATGGAGGCGGTTGGCAAATCGTTTATGCATATAGAGATTAAATAGTAAGGGTCCAAGGATTGAGTCTTAAGGAACCCCTTACTTTAGTGTGTGATCGGTGTTCACAGTGAGCTGTTAATACGGACTTGTTGCGACACCTGTTGAACCATGACAAATCAAATGCTTTGTCCAGGCCATGCGTAAGCCACGCCGGCCATTTCTTGTGTCGATTTTAGCTTTATACAAGTGGTTCGCAAATATGATGTCCAGGGTTTCGGGAAAGTGCCGGCATTCTTTTGTTTCCACTTAGGTGCACAGACAGTTTGTTATTTGATGGAGTGTGAGGAATCCAACAAGTTGGTTATGCGCGACACGTTCAAGGATTTTGGGCAAGACGGGCAGGAGCGATATTGGTCGATTGTTCCCGGCAAACTCGTGGTCACTTGGCCACTTCAGCTCAGTCCCAGTCGCGAGGGAAGTGTCTGCCATATTAATTAACGAGGTATTGGCTATTTTTGTCAGGAGATTTAAAATGTGTGGGAGCACTCTCGTACTGATTTTATCGTATCCAAGCGATATGTTCATTCTTCGATGTTTTGAGGTGACACGTGTTTAAATGCGAACTTCACGTTCACGTACGTCATTCAATATTGAGCCAGAAGGTAGACCAGTTACATGCAGGGTGAAAGACACATAGGTCAAGTTCTGTAGCGAGTTATTCAGACTTTCTGACGGTTCTTTCTCCCACAGAAGTGAAGAATTCATTAAATTCGTTTGCTATGACTGTGCAGTCTCCAGTGTATGGTAAGCTGTCCCGTCTGCTTGGGTTTATGCAATTTGAACCGTCTATTAAATTGATGGTTTGTTCTCTTTGTTGGATGAGTTTTTTTTCGGACGAAAGCAATTCGGCCTCCCATATGGTTGCTTTGACTTTACGGCACAAGCGCAGACATCCTGGTGTAGGGTTTGTAGAGCAATCTTCAACTGGTTATCGCGCTGCTCTTTTATCTCGGAAGACATTACTCGAGATTTCCTATACTTTTGGTTTAGCTTTGAAGGTTTTCAAAAGCGCATACTGGTCCAGTATGTCCAAAAACAGTTTATTAAAGCTGGAAACCTGGTCGTCAACATTGTCAACGAGTCTGACGGTGTCCCAAGGGACGTTCGATACACCCTCGCACGCAGCAATTCTCTGCATTAAACTTCTTATAACTGCGAGCTGTTTTAGTCGCTGGTTGTGGTTTGGGACTTTTCAGATTTAATGAACAGTGTTTTAGAAAGTGGTTGCTGATTGCAAGTTCTTGTGCTCCAATAATTTTAAATAAGGGTCATATTGGATGTGAGTATGATGTCGATAAGTGTCTCGGATGTTTCTGTTCACTCTGTCTCTGGTCGCAGTAGAGATCAGCTGCTTAAGATTAAGAATGGACCATAAGTCCTTGCGAGCAAGGGATTCGGTAGATTCAGCTAACATGTCGCAGTTCGGGTCTCCTGCCATTACGATACCCTTCCCAAGCGTCACAGCTTGGGCGTAGGCTGGGATCAGGTCAGACGTAAAGCAAGCAACAGCACAGTCGGGAGGTCTGTACGCGGCGCAGACCACTAAAGACTTGTGTTTGTTGTACGGTAAGTTAAACCAGAGCTGCTGCCGAGTGCTGGAATCCATCCTCGGATGCTGCTGTTAGGTCGTACAGAACCTTCACCTAGAGGGAGCTGCGAATGCAGCAACAATCTATTCCACCTGTTTTAGCAGACCTGTCAAGTCTTATAAGTTTAAACCCGCTCACTCCAGTTTCTTTGTTCTCCACGTTCGAATCAAGCAAGGACTCTTGAGATGATGGACACGTCAAAGCATAGTTAATAGAGCGAAATGGTTAGGAAACTCGGCCAGTTCCTTTGTTATAGGCTATTGTTCGCTATTTCTTTTGTTCGGTGGCCTTGATCGTGCACAAAGCACAAAAGGTATTTCAATGCATATGAACAACCAACCAGTAAAAATATTTGGGCTCTCACATTGAACAAAGCAATGTGCACTGTCACGGTTCATTCAACTTAAAACAATTCAAAGCAGCTTTGTACATTCCTTTTGAAGTTTGTTGAGCTTCCCAACCAGTTAGTTTTATCAACTATGGTCAAAGTCGCTAAAGGTAACGACTGGGGTGATTAGGTCCCTGAACCGGTGGACGTTTTTTCGATTCTTAATACTAATAGATCATACGTTGAGCTGGGAAACTTCAATGCAGTGGTGTTGGCCGCGCACCAGCTTTAATGTTTTGGTTTGCACGGAATAGTTACAAGAACGTCCTCAGCTCATATCGCCTAAATATAAAACCTTTCTGTCCTTGATCATATCTAGTGAAAGAGCTTCTCTGGTTTTGGAGTTGTCGAATGAAGTTTTATCCTCAGATATTTACAAAATAGTCTTACTTTTTCATTTTAGAGCTGTGTGATTAAGACGTGTGACCGGCTCCCTTGTTGTCGTCAGTCCAATAAAACATTTTACCGAATACAGCATTCTACATTTTTTAATTGAAATTTTTATTTATGGGGAATTTTTTATCCTCTTTGAGATGACTTTGTAAATACCTGCATGAAAATGTTTTTAAGTTAAGACTTACTGTTGCTGCTATTACTACTACTACTACTACTACTACTACTACTACTACTACTACTACTACTACTACTACTACTACTACTA
>JAOBYE010722245.1:0-10461 GCA_025403585.1 Parazoanthus swiftii
CTCCATTAAATCCCAATACAAAGTCTTATAATTTCGAAGAATATATCTGGTACCAAAGCTTGGGCTGCCTGTGGTTGACTTCATCGACTTTGGACTTTATACCACGAGTGTCAACCGCCGTTGTTGTTTAGATCCCGGTTAAATGATTTATGTACCGTTTATATAGCGTACACTTTGTTATGCTGTAAGCACTTCGTTCGTTCAGTTTGCTTTCAACCGTTATCATTTCTAATCGCTACCGTTATTAATACTTTGTCGGGATATACTTCGTAAGTGTCAGACTAACATTGCATGTACTCAGAAAGGTTGCTCATGCAAGTCCCAAAGAGAACAGTGCACAGGCGACTGTCGCTGTGGGGCAAAAAAAACTCAGTGCAAGAGGCAAGGTTTAAATTCCGGTAAATAAAGAATTTATGCTACCATTTCTCTTCACACAATTCTCAATCATTTGTTTAAACCACTTTAAAGCTTTGACTGGCTACTATGTTTCTCTGTGCGTCTTCACCCAATCACTGCCCCAATGGCAACGATTTCAAAATTTGCGGCATGTTGAATAAATCACAAATACCGTGTCTATTCAGTTGAAGAGTGATTTGCAATTGCAAACAATTAAAAGATTATTAATGACTTTTGCTGTTTTTGTAGTAAACTTTTTGTGCACCTGTAGCACAAAAAAATAAAGAAATGTGTATGTATGAAAACGAAACAAAAGATTGCCACAATCAGTCTGCACACAAGTTAAGATGATAAAATCTGTTACGGACAAAACCGCGGCTCTTCCTCGTGTAAGAACCCATGATGACGTCACCCAGTCTGAATAACGTCATACTAGGTTGACCAGGGGTGAAGGCGAAAAAAAGCCCGCACTCTTCTACTCATAAACTGGAAAATATGCTTTAGTTATGGGAGTTAAATTAAACATTTCATGTGAATATACCTGACGTTAACCAGACGTCGAGCACGTTAATGACGTCAATTCATCTCCCATAATTGAAGTAAATTTTGTAGAGTATGAGTGTAAGCACGCATTGTATTGCCGATCCATCCTCGGGGATAAAATGAGGCTTCAATCATTGCTCGCACTGTTACAACATTTGTGCACCTCTCAAGGAACCCTATGACGTCAGTCGTGAGGTTCTTACCCCGAGGTAAATCCCGAACGGCAAAGGAGGGATAGAAAAATTGGCATTCAGCAAGCGAGTAACGCAAACTAAGCCCTCGTTTGGAATTTCAAGCTCCAATTATCAACTAGCGAACCAGGTTAGTTTGAAAATGAACCATTTTTGTTGACTTACGGATGGACCGAGGTATTTTTGCGATGGTTTTTTCTCGGTCAAGCCACTTAGAAGCTAATTCAGTGTAAATACGTTTGAAAATTTAGCATCAAACTTCAATTAGAGTTCCTCATTAGCTGCTTTTATATTAATTGCAGAATGAATCCGTTCAAGCCATGGAAAGTAAAAAGGCTCCTGAGGAAAATTAATTACTCTGCCAATGAATGGTAAACCCGTGTGTTCAAAAAATTTCTTTTCTTGTGTTTGAATAATAATTGCTGTAATATTTCGTTTAAGCTCATCCAACATTACCATCTATACAACTTTGTTATGCAACAAGATTTCGGTAACCCACTGACTGATGATAAGAAAACTCCAGGAGTTTTCCAGTTCTCCAGGCCAGAAAATTTAATTTTCCAGCCGACCCAACCCCAAACTCTCTCTCACTAAAAACTAGTACACAATATTAAGTAATTTCTTCAATTTTTCAGTCAAAGCGAAACGGGAAAAATGACCAGATTCCTAAGAAAAAACTTCCTGAAATCGAGTCTTGATAAAATACAAAAAGTACAATCATGAGTTAGATTCTTCGGCAGGTTTTGGTTTGTTTAAATAAAAATGTTAACAATTTTCCACATTTTTCCACAAAATTCCAGGAGTTTTCCAGGAGTATAGGGAAATGATCTGTTTTTCAAGGGCCCTGGAAAAAAATTTCAAAATTCCAGGAGTTTTCCAGGAGTAGTGAGCACCATGATCCAAGAAAGGCAAATGATTCTCGTGATCTAATAACTTGTCTGAGCGAAAGACAAGAATATTCTTGTTAACCACTGTTCGAAACTGCAGAGCAGATTTTCTTCTACTGATGAGCAACTAAAATGACGTGCGCATGCTTGTACCAAAATGAGATGCGTAGGCGCATACCAAATTGTGATGCGCATGCTGCTGCCAAAATGATCTGTACCAAGGATGCGCCCACGATCTCACTTTAGTATGTGTCTGCACTTCTCACTTCGGGGTGCGCGTGCACTTTTTATCATGGCCCTCAAGTATTGATCATAAAATCGGCTAAAGCTCGCCTTTTGAGACAGAAAACAAATCGTTAAGAATAGTTTCTCAATTAGTGGAGCAATTAAATTTATTAGAATGAAAACCGGTGGGCAGTTAAAAAAAGAGACAGCCTGAATCAAGATAACGTAGAGAGAAATGTCGTCCCCGGTTGCTCCGCCATTTTGTAAAATAACCAGAAGAGTCCTGGAGACGAGGTTTAGAAATGTAACTTTGAAAGATACAAAATGGAGATAGACGTGCCTTGACTACAACATCGATGGGCTCGTTTTATCCTTTAGTGCATGCCTGTACCGATCAACAAACACCAAATTTGAGTTTCTGACATATTTACAAGTAATAATACAGCTCTGTCCGAGTTTGTTGTTGGTGATTTCAAAATCAACCTGATTGGTTTTACAAGGAACAACTCAAAGTACCTAATTCATTCAATGAGAAACTTTGGTCTTTACCAAATACCAACAGCGTCTCGCAGATAACTCCATACCGCCTATTGATTGTGAAACTTGGTACTCGTACAGAACATGTACTGGGCACTGTCTTCATTTTTCGATCTGAGCGATTACAATCTTATTGTACTCATGCGTACATAGCATACAAATCTTAAAACCAACCACTTGTAATTGCGATCTCGTTATAGTGTACTTTAATGAAAAGTTGACAGTAATACCTTTTAAACTGTCTGTATGACGAAATTGTAAAGGCCTTGTAACGACATTTATCCAGATGAAATATTATGCTCATGAGGGAAGCGAGAGAGGCCATTTTGGAGACCATCAAGATCATTTTGAGAAAGGATCAGAGATCAGTTAAAAATAGCTTTTTTTCACTTCTGATTTGCAATTGTTACTATTGTTTCAGACCTAGAACAATGAATGTAAACTACAAACTGGGTTAAACATTTATTGAATAGCGCCCAACTTCTGGTTTCGAGGGACATATTTTAAAAAGGTGAATTGAAGCAAGAATGTTACGATTACCCTTGAGATTACCCTCATTTTGACTTGCCGCAGTGCCCTGATGACAAACGGGACTTTTACAGGCACGACTATTAGTAAAAAGTGTCCAGACTTCAGGACCGTAGCAAGGAGGGGGGCCGGGGGCCCGTCCCTCCCAGTTTTTTCCCCAGCAAATGTGTCAAGCTTAGCAAATTGCCCCAAGTCTGAGGAAAACTGGAAATATTTTACTAGTTTTAGAACACTCTGATTTTGTTTCAAATGGCGTTTAAAACCCAGGAAATACGTTTTTAGATGAACTAATTTCACGGGGTAGCACGCCCTGGACCCCCTAGAAGGTTCGCACCTTCGGCTCTCGGCGGTGCCACCCCCTCCCCCCCAGTTTTCCAAGGCTTGCTACGGCCCTGGCCTATGCTGGTATGTTGTATATTCAGCAAGGGATAACTCATACAATTTATACTGTATTCTAGATAATGTCCGGAGATCGTGTTCGATCATTGTACACTGAAACTGGACCATGAATTTCTGTCCTTTTCAGCTGCGTTGTGATTTCTTCTCGACTGAAGTCAATAAAAGAGGATCGTTTAAAAGCACGGCAGATAGATTCACTCTCGCAGTAGTGGTGGCTTTTTCTTTACTCTCTCAATAGTTTCTTCTGGCAAGCAATAAACAGGATTGACCGGTTTAACCAGAGTAGAACCTAGCAGAGACAAGCCAGCAAGTCCGAACAGTGTGTGGAAAGGATCAACCTAGGAAGACAAAGAAAATTCAGGAGTTGTTTTCACTTGTACCGTTAAATTTCCCAACCTTGCTGTGACTGTCACTTGTACTGTTCACAAGCATACATGCAACAGTAAAGTTTTATTGTCTTATGGGACTAGGTTGGTAAGACAGTTGACAATCTGCGCACGGGCTAACATTTGAACAATATTAAATCCCTTAACTCTGAGCCGGTTTATTACTTTTAGGAACGCGAAAAGAGAATCTGTGCACAGGCTAACTTCTCCACAAGGAAGACAGACTGTCTTTTGCGTCAGAAGTACTCAAATTCCAATAATCTAAAACATAACGATGGCGGTGTTATTGGAATGCGAAATGTTCTGATTCAAATCTTTGAGTGCACAATGGCTGGGAATTGAGGTAAGTATCTCATCTGTACACAGGCTGACTAATCCATGGGGGGAGGGGAGGATCACATTCCGACGATGATGAAACCAAAAAACTTATCTAACTTGAGAATACATGCTTACACCTAAAAGGGTAATCTAACGCACCACCCTCAAGATAAACTTCAGAAATTACAGTTTACAGAAGTATCAGTTTTAAGTAAACAAAAATGAGCATTGCAATACTAGTTGAATTTACAATTAGTTTAGCCCCAGAGCGGGAATATTTGAAACTAGGTTAAATTTAATGCGCAGTCGACAGGGCAAATTATATGTGTATTAACCAAGGAATATGTAATCCCGTTCTTAAGAAGCATTCTTTGAAAACATTCAGTCTTAAAACACAGTTAATTACGTTGGTCAACCCGAAGTGACAGCCAAGATTGCTGTGAAAAGTGGATGAAAACGCAAAGGGGGTTACAGCCAGTTAAACCCTGGGTCAGTGCTAGTCCACAATTGAGCCCGGGAAACAAAGTACATGTACATGCCATTTCTCAGATTTAATTACGTCCTTATATTTTGGCAAATTAAGTCTCAAATTGTTCTTAAATTGTTCTTATTTCTATAAATGAAACAACGTCTGTACTAGCTTAAGTTTGGGTTTAAATCACTTGAAGCAGAAATTGTGCCCGAGATTGTTCTTTTAAGTACAAATTAAAAACTGTTCTAAAGTTTGGGCAAATCCGAGCCTCACTGTTCTTATTAAGACTAGTTTGCTTTTATATACTGAAAAAAGAATGTACAGGAAGTGCTTATCTTACCATATCTCCTGGCCGGTCGGCGAAGCCTCCCGTCTCCTCATCCTGGCAAGCTAGGATGTACAAGCTGAGCTTCTCCTTGTCTATCCAGTGAATTTTCCCAATGATTTTGAGAGAAGCCAGCACCCACCAAGAGTAACATACATCAGGCAGTTTCTCTGGTCGTCCTACAAGATACGTTTGATGAAGAGACAAGGCTGTGAAGTCCAGACAAACTTGGTTTGAATAATGTTTTATTTTTTGGGAGTTTTAACATGCCAGCAAGATAGAAGGACAGAAGTATAAAGGGGCAGTTTGACCATTTCACCAAACACATCCCAGACATGTTTTCTTTATTTTAGAAGATTCAATCATTCTTGAGGCCCCACGGCATGTACCAATAATGAAACGAAATTCCTGGATGAACTGGGAAAGTAAAGCTGCTTATGAAACCCTCAGTTTTCAAAGATAAACTGTCCATGTTCACAAGTAATACAATGTTAAATACTAACAACCCACAAGCAGCCCCAATTTGGTGCAAGCAATAAATTACCAGACTTTCCTCGGCTCACCCACTCCAACCTAATCCAACAAGTAACTACAACAATAAATGAGACTATGGCAAAAACAGACAGCGGGAAAATAAAATCTGAGGACTCATTAACTTGCATTTGAATAAATTAAGGTTTCTGGAGTTTTTTTTTGGCTTTTTAAGTACTTAAATTTCCAAAGCTTAGGTGGTTTTGGTGGATCTAATCCATGAAAATGTTACAATACACTCGCTCAACAAAACAATGCAATACAAGTATTCTTACCATTCAGTCCCCCTGAAGGAAGTTGCCTCTCACACAACCACCAGCCCAGCATGTCAGCATTTACATGGTGAAGTGAGTTTGTTATGGACAGTGCTCCGAGACAACAGTAAATCTTGAAAAAACAAGCAGTCACATTTAAGATAATGTCAAACAAAGTTGTGTGCCCCAATCATATATAGAGTGTTACATATACAGATATAATTCTCCAAGACTTTAAAACAGTTCTTTTGAAAGAAGGGGAAGGGGGTTATTACTTGGGCCGAAAGGCACCGAGTTGAGGTTTCAGCTCCATTCTTTTTTTTTATTTTTTATTTTTCGTGTTGCAATTGTTTGAGCATGCGTTAACTTGCATGGTGGCTCAGTGGTTAGTGGCATCTGTTCGAGCTTGGATCTCAACAAGGCATGGGTTCGAATCCCAGTGGATGCGTCTCTTAAATTTTTTTTGCCCTCGCTGACTTTTTTTTCTTTTTTCTCTTTCATTTTTTTTTCAAAACGGAGCAACTCATTTTAGCAGAAATCACAAGCTTTATTGCTTAAAATCATGGTATAAGTTATAAACAATCTAATAAATAATTGAAGGCCTTTTCAGTCATGCACGAGCATTATTATTGGAATCCCCTTTTTACTCTAAGCAAGGCTCGTTCATATTAATAATTTCCTTTCCAATGGCGGTAAACAAGATAGATCGAAGTATTTATTGCAAATTTACCAAGTATACAGCAGGCCAGCTCGAGTCAGGCTACGGCGTAGCCTCTTGTTTGTCAAAAAACCCAGTAATAAATGTACTTACTAGGTGCACTTAATTATGATTTGTATGTTGTGTTATTTTCAAACTCTTTTATGCCACCTTGTGGTCATGTCACTTTTTTGGCCAACCCAACACCAAACTTGTCATAAAACTGTTTCCATATACTGGCATGACATAGGCTACGAGTACGGCAGTCCCTATTTTTCCTCTTGAATTTGTCAAGCTGCAGAAATAAATGCAAAAGACAGTGTGCAAAACTGGGATGAGGAAATAAACAAGGGAAGAAGGGGAGAGAAAATATTTCTCTCAAAATAGGTTGTTTTGTTGTGAAAATATAGGAATTGCTCACAAACTGCAAGCTACCATTTCCAACACGAAAAGCAAAATTGTCCCAAACTGTTTAAAGGAAAAGTATGGATTCCATTTAGGAGAATTTGGTAATTTTTCATCATTTGTTGTGTTTGGGGCTGAAAGGGTTAAATCTTGTCTATGAACACAGGTTCAGCTGAACATACTACTGACAGTAATCAATCCTACCTGTCCTGAATGAGATTCCGATCCCGGTCTGCATCCAAAGCCACCATCAAAGTTCATACATGATACAACATATTCTACAGCCTTCTCCACATTGATTGCATTCAAGTGGTCCTGGCAAATGTATGTCAGAGGTTAGCCCATGTGAGGTCAAGAGAAGTCAGTACAACTTGTCTTTTGTTACTAAACTGGGCAATATTTACATGTAACATTCAGCTAAATGGAGATTTTACATGTATTGAAGATCAAATACTATGACAGTTACTGTACAAGTCATGTAGGTAGGTTACTTACTATGAGTTCAAGACAAGCAATGGCACAGAAAGAGAACCTCGTGTCTATTTCTCCTAGAAAAACAACATTAAAATCAGAAAAGTGGAAAAGTAGAAAACACTTTTTAAAATGATTGGGTGTGTATTCTTAAATTAATTAACTAGGGGCATGTAGGATGTTTTGTTCCCATCTCACTCTACTGTCTAATATGGGAGAAAGTTATGGGTGGGAGATCTTCAGGAAGAACATTTGGTATGTATAGCTATTAGGAAATTTTATATCAGCAAGACTTGAATTTTTTTGATAAATGCAAGTTAGATTATTTTGTGTGGAGGTTGACTCAATGACTGTAATTGACTGTGTTGAATATTGCAGAAATTCTTAAAACAATCTAAGTGTCAACATCTTGACTGACAACATAGTACAGTGTACTTTAGGTAGAAACTTTGATGTAGTGAATGAATCTACAATACTATCTAGGCAAAAACTAAGATAATTTACAGTAATGCAATTTCCTTCCTACAGAAAGAAAAGCCAAAACAGTTGAACTTAGTATGTATGTACAAAAATCCTACCCCATTTATCTCCAGCAAATGAACCATCAGACTGCTGCAGCCGAGAGACATAATCCACAACTCCTTCAACATTAATAACGTCGACACAATCATAGAGAACTAGAATCTGAAGACATAGATTGAAGCAGTCAGATGATCAGTAAGGCTGATGAGCATTGTTTTGTCATTAACTATATCTTATATTGTGTAAAATACACAAATGTCAAGTGAAAAGTTCAAGTGCGAGGCTAGTGCAGTTGGTACAGTAATATCTCTGACTACCAACCAGGGGATCCTGGGTTCAATCCCTGGCCTGGTCAAGGGTCAAACTTAAGGTGACCATCTTTTGCCAACTGTAAAATTTAGTTGTACTGTCTTATACATGTAGTTAAAAACTTACAATATAAGCCTTAAGGCCGTGTTACACAAGTCAACTTGCAACAATGATTTTTGGTACAATAATGTTGCATGTTACCTTGCAAGTTTTTGAAACCAATCAAAAACTCGCAACATGTTGCTGGGCTCCAGGTTGTGCAGAAAATCATCCCCAGTGAAATGTTACACAGGATCAATTTTCATCACAACATTGAACGTTGTATGGACAATCGTCATTACAAGTTGACTTGTGTAACACAGCCTTTATGTATACTAACTACACAAACTGAATATCAAGGCTTACTAGTAATTCAATGTTAAGGCTTAGCGTGGACAAATATCTACCTGAATTGCACTGAGGGTGTACAACAGATGAGGGTCATGCTCTACAGTGGCACTAAATCCACCATTCTCATGCTGGCAGGATTTCACAAACTCAATCACTTCCTCTTTTTCCATCTTGTCAAGTCTGTTCATAAGAGCCATGGCTGTGAGCCCCCAGTAGATACCACTCATTCGCAAGTATTCTGTCATACAAAATTCCTACCAAAGATGAAAGGCTTGTCAGTACCTTTATCCAAAATATGAGATGCAATGACCTGTAAGTTCTTTAAAATGATTGCTTGAGCCACTAAGATTAAATTTCCTGAGAAGTTAAGTTTAAGCAGATTGTACACACAAACTTCTAATTATCAAAATCTTAGTGTTTGAAAATAGACTATTCTGGTCTTTTCAGACCAGTATTCTGATTGGCTCAAAAGGGTCACATGAAAACTTGAAGGAAAGTTCAAACTGCAGTCAGTGGTTCTTTTTCATGTCACAGGTGTAAGAAAAAAACAAATAATTAAGTTCTAACCAAAAAGAATTGGTTTGGAAGAGTAACTTGATTCATTTGACATCCATCGATGATCTTGGAAGTTTGGCAGTTGCCAATCATAGAGCTAAAGTAATTAAAACTGGCAGAAACTAACAGAAATTGACAACATACTCAGTTTTCAATAGTTTTGAAATTTGTTTGAAAATAAATGCATTAAATTATGTGAGATGAGCTGAACTTGAAATTTTTGCAGGAGCCTATGCTAATTTATGTGCATAAAGTGATATACCATTTGGATCTTGAATACACTCTTGAACCCACAGTATCAGGGCAATAGCAAGCCTTTGAAAACTGGGGGGGCACTGCTGAGAGCCAAAGGTGTGAGCCCTCTAGGGAGGTCTGAGGAAATTTTGAACATTAGCTTGTCTAAAAACATATTTCCTGGGTTTTAAATGCCATTTGAAATAAAATCAGAGTGTCTATTTCCAGTTTTTCTCAGATTTTGGGCAATATGCTGAGCTTGACACATTTTCATCAAGACACTTTTGCAGGGAAAACACTGGCAGGGGGGAGGGGAATGGGCCCCCCAGCCCCTCCCCTTGCTACGGCCCTGAGTATATCTGCAAGCATATCTCAGATACGTTACATCCGAACTGAAGTTTTCTTAGAGTCGTATCTTTTGCAGTGCAAACTTAACATACGTAGTCATCCTTCTTTTTTCCATAAGCAGCAATGTATTCAGCATGTTTTTCAAGAAAAAGGATCTTAGACGCGTCTGCGGGAAGCTTGATGTCTTTAACTTGAGTTCCCTGTCAACAGAACATATTCCATGAACATTTGTCATATTTTGTCTTGAAAACGATCGTACTTAACCCTACTGTGCCTGGGAGGGGGGCAGAAAGCGCCCGCGCCGATTTCAATCGTCGCGAACTTTCTTGATATTCACGATATAGCCACCAAATTTGGTCACTTTTTCTAAATGTTATTGGAGAACACAATTTTGGAAAAAAATTGAGTCAAGGGTAAAATGTGTTGCCATGGCAACACGATTTTCGAAGCCATGTTTTGCCAAATTTTGACTTTCTTAATATTTTTTCGCAAATTTTAAGGAAATATTTCAAATAATTGACAATTCTTAGTCTTGAAG
>JAOBYE010722256.1:0-10460 GCA_025403585.1 Parazoanthus swiftii
GGGTGGGTGGGTTGGAGCATTGCGGGTGGAAGAACTATTTCTATCAAATTCTATCTATCTATCTATCTATCTATCTATCTATCTGTCTGTCTGTCTTTATTTATTGCTGTCTTGTAGACCATATCACATACCTTTTCATATGACAAAAATTCACTACAAGACGAAAAG
This sequence comes from Parazoanthus swiftii, assembly GCA_025403585.1. Lineage (NCBI taxonomy): Eukaryota > Metazoa > Cnidaria > Anthozoa > Zoantharia > Parazoanthidae > Parazoanthus > Parazoanthus swiftii. The sequence goes on from JAOBYE010722256.1 coordinate 169, forward strand.
GCTTTTTATTACATTAGGTTACATAAATTAGGTGTAAATGGTTCTTACTGTCGCTGTCTGGTTGCATGGGTATCCATCTCTGACAAAGAGTTGCTCTGGACACTGGAACAGAAATTAATTTTGGTAAAAGAAAAAAAAATTTAGAAACAGAAAAGCAATGGGTGTGATTTTGAAGTAAGAACCTTCAATTTTTATAAAAGAATAGTCTTGGTAATCATCATGTTTTCCGAAATAGTCTAGGCCGGAGAAGGGTGTGGATCTTGTTGGTGCTGGTATCTCATTCCAAACCCTTGTACATTCCTCCCAAGAAAAGTTTGGTTGGTTTGTCTTACCTACAAATCGTTTTCACACAAAAAACGTGGCTGAGAAGAAACTGATATTAGCATAATATTTTGACTTTTTTTACAGAGCAGGTGAAGATATACAAGTGACCGAAATGGTTGAACAGAAGAGCATTTTGTAACCGAGATATCGGCCAAATAACATTTAAAATATTTACTGTAATCAGAGTGCGGCAGCCATACTTGTGTACCAAAATGGTACAAGATGGCGGCCAAAAATATGCTTGTCAAATTCATAACAAAAGGAGTGGATTGACTTACACACTTCTCAGGTATCAATTTTGAAGGTTTATATTTATCAGGTGGCAGAATTTTGAAGTTGCCATAATATATGGATTTTCATGATATTTTAAAAAATCTAAGTAAGACTGTCGAAAAATTTAAAATATTCTAACTAAAAAACAAAACATCACATCTACGAAAAACTTTCACATCATAACTTGGCTACCGATATCTAACTAATAATAAAAGAACAGTTCAATAGATCTTGCCGTTTAGATTTTAGAATTTTGGTGATGTCACGTGAAAACGATCTATATGTATCTCTTCATTCCCTTGTACAGTAGTAAGGTTGGCATTGTTGGTTACATCTCCAGAAACCCCGCACAATATGATATATTGTTTTTGCTTTCTACTCCTCCGTACGGTATTCTGGATGTGTCCTAAGAGTATTTAACACTGTACTTACATCTCCAGAATCTCCCGTGCAATGTTCGGGTGTGTCGCAATCATTTATCGCTGAACGACATAACGTTCCATGTTTCTTGAACTGTGTATGAATTACGACAAAAATTAAAGCCTTTAAAAGCGGGTAAAAAACACGAAGGAAAAAAATTAATTATAATTAAAATACGGCGCAATATATAGATTTAGAAACAAAGGTTAATAAAAAAAATGTATACAACTTTTTAAATATATTTATGATTGATAAATAATGGTGGGTGCAGAAATTATGGAGAAGTACTATGATTGTTTTGTGTGTTGATGATGGGTAACTATGGATCTCTATGTCTTGTCTATGTTTGAAGAACTATATATACAAAGATATAATATTTTTAATATTTGTGTTAATTGATTTAGTATATGTTATTTTGTTAGGATAAGATATGTTATTATAATCTTGCAATGCATCAATGGGTAAGTCGTTACTGAAAAGGTTTCGTTGGAAATTTTTTCCCCACCCGGGGCCCAGCCACTTACAAACCTTGGAGGGCCTAATATGGTTTGTAGTTTAAAACTTACCAGACAGTTCTTGCAGCAATCGTTATGCAAATCGCTACACTGAGCATGCGCTTTCAAAACACATTTTCCTGGCTCACAGCACGGGTCCTTCTTGCACATCTGCCACAGTTTCGAAACGTTGTTTTAGTTTCCTTTATAAGATATGTAATATTTTCAAGCTAGGATCTGTAATTTCCCACACAACACTGAAGTTTACAGCTAATACGTTGTTAAACTTAAACTCGCGTACATGTGACTATTTATTTAGACTATACAACATGTTGTTACCAGTTATCCGCTTGGAATTTACACAACGTTCCTGTAAGCGAAAATAGAATGGTATCCACACAAAGTCTTCGAATGTACAAAATACTATAGAGCGATTTTCGTTTTACCTTGGAATAAAAACAAACAAAAAGACAAAGAGATAGAAATCCACGACAGAGTTTGTGTTCGTAGCTTTCCTGCCATTGTTTGACAAAACAAAAAGTGAACAATTTGCGAACGCATTTTTCAAGGTCAAACGAAGGTCACCCTAACCAGCTTACCAATCGGTATTTACACGAAATACCAATAAGGAGAGTAAAATGCGCCACACTAAGTACACAACCTGTTCAGTCAACACTGAGAATACACAAAGTGCTCGTTGTTCTGTCGTAAACTGTAGTACTGTCGTCATTTGTAATACCTGTCATAAATTGTTATAATGGTTGTCGTGAATTGTAATACCTGTCGAGAATTATAATAAACCTTGTCGTAACTTGTAATAACCGAACTGTCGTAAAATGTAAAATGTAAAAGGACTCCGTCGTGAGATGTAATAAACTGAGCTGTCGTGAAGAGTAATAACGCTTGTCGTGAAGTGTGATAAACTTCGGAGGCCAAATATTGTTTTATAAAATCCCTACTCATTAAGGTGGTGACGAATAAGTCATGACCCTGGACGAGTATCCATTTTTTTCCCCTTTTTTTGACGTACTTATTCGCATCGACTTCTAAATTCCAAAGCTATGCTCATATTTACTGGTTTCTGTAGTTTTGTTTTAGTCTTAATATCATAAATGCATAATTTGTAGTTTTTCGAGTTTGAAGTATTCCAGGACACTTGATCCAAACTTGTAACAAAAAGTACTAAAAAGTACAACTGAGCAAATTTGACTCTCATTGTTTGCAGTCGCAATAGCATGTTTAAAAGAGAAGCACCAACATATTTTCAGTGCTATTTGAGAGCTCATGGGGCGGTTTGATCTATTAGGGGCGCTTATTGGAACGGGAACGTTCATTCGAGCAGGTGCAGTACCACAATCTTCAGTTCATTTCACTTAGAAAAAAACACAGAAAGAGATACAGTCACATAGGGAAGAACCTTTTGCATGCATACTTGGAGCTTTTTCTTAGTATGAGCACGTTTTGGTCTCATTTAATGAAAAATGCAAATAATTCATTTAAATAGATAGTACAGGACTAGCCGGGCCAAAGTTGCAAGAAGAGAACTTGAACCGAGACAGGGAGACTAACATTTTGAGGAGGGAATTGCCGCCGCAAAATTTCTCTAAGTCAAGTTTTTAATTGTTATGGTTATTGTTTTTTTATTCAAAGTCCCTTCCATGTACGTGGCTGTATTAGTTCCAGGGAGCTTTACAAGGTGGGTTACTTGTTTAGTTTGTTAAATGCGGCATACTGCACAAAATCGTGGGTTTTTTCGGTTTCAAAAATGAGGAACTAGTTGTTAATACTTCTAAAAATACACTTCTAAAAAAGTCCAAGTTTTTAACTGTGATGGTTATTGTTTTTTTATTCAAAGTCCCTTCCATGTACGTGGCTGTATTAGTTCCAGGGAGATTTACAAGGTGAGTTACTTGTTTAGATTGTTAAACGCAGCATACTGCACAAAATCGTGGGTCTTTTCGGTTTCAAAAAAGTAGGAACTAGTTGTTAATACTTCTAAAAATACATGTCAACACTGAAATTCAAAGTTATCCAAACTTAAAATATTACTTTGTACCTATCAATGGCAATGAAATAAAACGTACACTAGGTACCTAAGACGCATTACCTGTATCGTCCCGCAGTCACATTGTTCCCCTTCTTCTCTTATGCCGTTACCACACGCAGAGTTTATCACCTACAACGAATAAGAGTAAGAGTAAAAGTAGGAGGGTGAGAATGAGAATGAGAATGAGAGTGACAGTAAGTACATAAACATGGATATGGGCAAGCGTAAGGAAAGAAGGTACAATAAGGTTAGTTTCCTTCACCTTTTTTGGTAAATTGTACAAACAGAAGTCTTTCACTGTCTTCAAAGATTCCATACTGCAATTGGAGAATCCTGGCACCCTGGTTCTGTGTTGTGGTGGATTAGAATACATATCAAGCTAGTATTACACTAATTATACTAATAAAGTAGAGCAAGAACACTATATATTTAACAACTTAAGAAAATTCAACATTTTGAAATTGTAGTGTTGGAGCTACTAAACTACGTTATGCGAAATTACGGTTACATTTCCGAGGAGGCGTGATCGCTCATTCTTGTCGGTCTGCTTTTATAGCTAGTAAAACAGTATACTTTGAGCTTGATATGCCGAACAGTTCTATAAAAGAGTATTTAGTCCGAAGTAGCAGAAGTTCCTATTGCTGTTAACCACGCGTTTTCTACGATCACATCGGGCTTAACTTTTTCGTAAGGACTAAATGTGCCACATATGCTATTTTAGATCTATGGACGAGGACCATTCTCACACAACGCCTCAGTAGCCATAAACGAAGCCGAGGTCCAGTTCCAAGTTTTCATATACTTGCTGCTTTTCGGCCTTTTCTAGCCTCGACTTAAAGATTTTGTTCATGGTTACTGGGACGTATTAATGAAGTGGTCTGTTTTTTTTATTGATATAATGATATGAACCTGATAAGAGAAAGTGCTCTATACAAATATCCCAAGTAATACCTTCTGAGCGAAAGCCCTAGAAAGGAAATGTGCCCACACGGAGAAAGAGAAAATATCTCTGACCCTGGCGAGAATCGAACCCACGACCTCCGGAACCGATCACCGTTGCTCTTCCAACTGAGCTACAAGGCCAGATGGGAGCTGGTCGTGGGTAATGTAGATTGTAATGAAGCGGCAAATGAACACGTGAGTGAGTAACCAGTAAGGTTTGGCCGCAGAGCACTAATAAACAGATATAGTGATATGAATATGATAAGACAAAGTGCTCTATACAAATATCCCAAGTAATACCTTCTCTCTTATAAGCCACTTTCTCAATCATGCGCAGAGCAAAGGTACGGTTTTGCTTGTGGTCACAACCCCTGTTTACAACATTCTGTGACATATTTAAGGTGTAATCGTTTCCCTTCTTTCGAAAACAATGGATCTTGTTTCTTTTTTAACACCATATGCCATGTTTCCAATACGTGTAGCCCGCCAAATGAAACGCTAAAGTTGATCTGCGCATGATTGAGAAAGTGGCTTATTGAGTTGATTTGATTGTATATATAGAGAGAACTCGAAACGCTACGTTCTTTACAGAACAGAACAGTTAGAATAAACAAAGTTAACTCCATTTTCTTTTAAATATTTCAAGATGTCTGGTTTCAACTACAAAAATTTAATATCCAACTTGTTCATACTTGTGACCTCCCATTATGCATCCTCTCGGTGTCAGACATTTACAATTGTTTCCTGTCAGAGTAGGAAAAAATGACGTTATAAGTGCAAACACGTTTTTAAATAAAATAATTAAAATAATCAACAAAACAAATGACATGAATCCCGATTTATTTTGGTATCGATCAGGGCTTCTTGTGATAAAACAGGTTGCTTTCTTACATCTCAAACGCCACTACATCTCTCGTCACCCCAACTCAAAATTGTAATTACCATTCATCTCTTCCCCTTACGAGACTTCTCAGGTATTTGTTTTCTCTTAAGGCCGCCACACACGAGCCGATTTTTTGTCGTAAGACCTCCGATTTTTTGACGCCGACAAAAATTCGGCGCGTGTGTGGTAATTCCCGACAAGCTTAAGACGAGATTTTTTGTCGGGGTTAGAGATTGTGCGTGTTTGATCCAAAAAAGTCGGGCGATAGAAAATCGGTACGTGTGTTGCGGATTCAGACAAATTGTCGGGAGCAGAGCTTGGTTCGACCAATCACGGATCAGAATATTACGCGCGAAGATTCAAGATGGCGGGAGCAACAGGTGAAGAAATCGTGTCATGCTTCGCTGCCATGAGAAAAAGTCGGTACGTGTGTGGCAGTTTTTATTTCCGGACTAAATGTCGGCTTCAAAAAATCGGAGGTCTTATGACAAAAAATCGGCCCGTGTGTAGCGGCCTTTACCTATGAACATAACAATCTAAATCTTTACCGTGGTAATTTCGCCGTTGCACTGATGGACAAGTATGCTCAACAACAATACTGCAGAGAACTGATGGAAACATTGCATTTACCGTGAAATTCCTCAAGATTACCCTGTTCAGTATAAAAGCACTATCTCTAGGCTTTGCATACTAAACCAGACGACGACCTAAAGATCCAAAACGTTTTTTCATATAAACGAGGAGATAATAGATGTTTATGACCCTTTTATGTACAGTTTACCTTTGCCAATTAATAACTGGTAAGTTGCTTTGCATGCCACATATGCTGATTTATTGAAGTCCTTCTAAGCAGTATAGCTCTAGAACAGAAGCGCGACCATCAAACGGAGAAACTACATTTCTTACTCCGTTATGATTCTAACACGCCATATCTTGCCGCAGATACTGAACCCCTTAATTAGATGCATAAAATGTATGTTTGCACAAAAATTAATTGCGCCTGGGGGGGGGGGGGCTTTTGATGCCCGTGCCAACTTCAACTAGCTCGCAATTGCAAACAATTTAAGATAATCCTCCCATATCGTGGGACTTTTCCTCAAATTTATCTGGCAATTTAGTGGTGTGGTAAAATTGATGTTACAGGGTCGGATGTTGCCATGGCAACAGCATTTTAAAGGGCATGTTTTGCTGAAATTTGAAAATCTTGCTTTATTTTAGTTTTAATCAGAATGTGATGCTTGGGAACGAGTATTTTGCTATCCTTGAGCACTACTGTTTTAAGAAATGTGATATCTCATACTAATTTCAGCCGATATGTGACTTCATTGATGACGTCATACATACTTAAGTGTAAATTGCGAATTACCGTGATAATGATATATAATTTTTTGATTTTCTGAATTTTTTCCTATCCGATTTTTGTTTTTTTTTTATATGTTTTAAACCCTATCTACTGAAACAGCTTCAAAAATATACACAAACTTGACAACAATTGGCATGGAAAGAATACCTCCTCCCCATCCCATGTCTTTCTTTCTGCAGATGTATGTGTTTGTTTTATTCGCTTCAAGACATTTATATAAATGGAAAGGGCTTAAATCCAACTTTCCTGTTTTGAGGCATTGATCAAGTGTTTAAACACAAAGTTTTTTGGCTGTGCGTGCTTTCTGTTCCAAAATTAGAAAGAAAATCTAAAAAGCTCCATTTTTAAAAAAATGATGTCATCGTGACGTCATGCTGTCTTGTGAGATAATGCAATTAATTAGGTATTATATTTCTATATTTTCTCCAAGTTTCATGACAATAGCACCAATACTTTCGGATTTATGAAGGGGGGGGGGGCTTTTGAAGCCCCCCCCCAGGCCCAGGAACTCCAAAAAAGCCCAGGCGGAATAGGGTTAATAGATTTTGCACTATAACATGACTCTTGAGATTTTTTCTATCCACTGAAGATTTTTTTGGACTGCATCGAATAGTAAATTAGCAGCTTACGTGTGAAAAGATAAATGGTTCTTGTCTGAATCTATACTTCCCCCTTCCCCTAAATCAACGGAATGTGCGCGAATGGGTGGCTTTGTTTCAAATAAGACGTGATTTACGGCAGCAAAAACAAAATTCAGAGCGAAGACAGTGGTAAGTGTCCTCCATAAAGGCCAACTTGCGATGTGCCAAGATGCTTTGCGGGCATTTGTTATCGTTTGCATCTTATCAACATAGCAATTGTATAACGTTTTTATTGTTTCAGACAACAAAAAGTTTAAAATTTATACTCAGTCATTTGCTGGAGCACGAAACAGGAACAAGAACGACTAGTTTGACATTTTAGGAAGTGATCTACGACAGAACATATTTTTGCATACATACACATACATACATACATACATACATGTACATACATACATACATACATAAATACATACATACATGCATACATACACACATACATACATTATTACACACTAGCAAAGAATCCTGTTTTCAAATAGGTCTTTGAGCATTCGTACAATACTTTTATATTTTTAATTCAGAGTTGTCTAAATGTGATGATTGAGTTACATATTTTTCCAAAGAAATTAAATGATTATGCAATCACTAAGTTATCATCGTACCGGATGCATCATGATTCATCCCGAAGTTGTGACCCATTTCGTGTGCCAAGACGACATAAGGCCCTATGATTTCGCCAAATGACCACTTAAAGGAAAAAGAACACACCAAAATGTTAACTTTTGTAGCTGAAGTATTATTGTTCCTATTTGTAATCATAGGTTTCATCCAAAATTTGTTTTACTGTGCTGCAGATGTTAATTATGACAGATCCTTTAGGGAGAATAGGTAATGTTAACTGAGTGCCTCTGCAAAATATATACTATTATTAAATATTATTAATATTAACAAAAATAGCGATAGGAAACTAATGCTAGTTTTTTTCATACGAGGTTTTGGTGTCTTCGTGACGCCTGTGTCAAAAGAAACTAGCTTTGACAAGCTAAGTATTATAAATCGATTGAACTTTCATAGAAATAGCTTGTAACAAAATGAACTGTTTTGTAAAGAGTTTAGTCTTTAAGATTCGCTTTGTACACTTAAAAGAAGGTAGTTTCTCTCTAATAAATTACATTTCAAAAATAATTTACGAGTGTTCATGGAAGAAATTGTTAATTCATCACCTCACTTCGGGGAATAACTGTCAATTGCACACACATTAAAGGTGCCTTCTCTTACTTACCCTGTTTACTCCAGCAGAGTTAGCTGTACACATCGCGTTGAGGTAAGCCATACCAGCATATCCGTCCCACCACCAACCACTACAGACAACAATTATTTTTGTCACAAAACACGTCGCTTTGCAACCGCCTCGGTAATACAACTAACGACCATACTGAACTGTTTAAACCTAGAAATCCCCACCCCACATAAATTAATGAACCTTTAAACGGCCAGGCTATATTATTAACAATGCAGCCGGGCGACCAAACGGACCCCATTGTGTTTTCCAAATGGTTCCACATAAAAGATCAAGCTCTTGCACGTAGCGGCTTTGGATTAGCTTATCACTTTCCACAACAACATTCAAACTTTAAGTTTAAAGAAACAAAGGTTCATCCCATTGTACACGGGGAAAGAAGAAAATGCCTGCGCCATTGTCAAACCTCTCTAAAAATGAACCGCTAAAGGTTGCACTCCAAAAATCTTCTGACTTTACCTAAAATTTTATGAAGGAGCATTTTTTTTTGTGTTAAAGTTTTGTTTGTTTATCAGCGTGTTTCCATGGAAACCAGTTTCGGAATGACGAGTCAGCAAAATTTTCCTAAAATGTTCTAATTATTCGCATAATTTCGCGAAATACAGTGTTTTGTATTTTAAAAATTCGAAAATGAGGGCAAATAGTATAACTTTCAGTTTTGAATCTTATGAATTACAAACGCGAGATACTAGTCAAAACATTCTACTGAGCAAAGTTAAGGTATGTGGCCAGACCAGAAAGCAAGCAGTCACTTCAATATCATTATTTTCATTGTCTATTTCAACTCAGTGGACTGAGAATTACGCTGCTCGCTCTTTGTTTCCAAACTATCCTATTTGCAGCAACCAACTGCTGGCTCTGTCCATGTTTTTAATCCTCTCCATTTAATTACATTTAATTTTCCAAATTTGAGAAGGTTCTTTAAGACAAATTTGTTAAATATTGCAACTGTTCACTTTTTAATACAATTTCAGTCCTCAAGTTTTACCAGCAAACTAGTTTTTAGTATTTAAAGATTGTGGCTTTTATGGTTTTCAAAACTGAAATCGTACCGAAACTATTTTCCATCAAATTTTGTTTTTTTTCCCATACAAATCCCACATCTCGTGCTGTGTTGCTTCGCCTGAGAAATGGCGAACTAAAATAGACAACCTTGAATGGGTGTCTGAAACAATGAACCTGAGATTCATTTGATTTGGAAAGCAAAAAGAGAAAAAAATAGCTCAATATATTCAAGTAAGTAAGTAGGTAAGTAAGTAAGTAAGTAAGTAAGTAAGTAAGTAAGTAAGTAAGTAGGTAAGTAAGTAAGTAAGTAAGTAAGTAAGTAGGTAAGTAAGTAAGTAAGTAAGTATAAGTAAGTAAGTAAGTAAGTAAATAAGTAAGTACGTAAGTAAGTAAGTAAATAAGTAAGAAAGTAAGTAAGTAAGTGAGAAAGTAAGTAAGTAAGTAAGTAAGTATGAGTAAGTAAGTAAATAAGTAAGTAAGTAAGTAAGTAAGTATGAGTAAGTAAGTAACTAAGTAAGTAAGTATGAGTAAGTAAGTAACTAAGTAAGTAAGCCAGTACGTGCATGTAAAGTAAGTAAGTAACTATAGTAAGTATTAGTAAGAAAGTATATGTTAAGGAAATAAAGTAAGCACCAGAGTAGGTATTATGAATAATGT
>JAOBYE010722267.1:0-10460 GCA_025403585.1 Parazoanthus swiftii
TATTTTCATTCGAAAAGTTCTAGACTAGCTCATATCGATGGAAAGTGACGTCACGTATGCAAACGAGGCTTCATACCGCTGTTGCGAAGGAAACAAAGATGGCGGAAGGGTAAAGATCGAAAAGAATCGGAAACTGACAACTGGGTGTTGTGGAGAACCTGGCCGTCTTGATTAATTGTCCTGAAGGTCGATGGTGCCGGAATCTGTTAGTTTGGCTTACTGAATACATTTCTGATCGTGTCTTCGTGAAATTGTGTCACGAAAAGTCGGCTTTAGCAGTTGCCAGCTGGAACATAAATGGCTTCCAGTTGATTGGAGCTATGGGAACATCAGCTTCCACCAGTAGACGAGACTCTTTAGTCATTAGTCCGAGAGCAGAAGGGCTTGGCAAAGGAAAAATTGGAGACGAGGTATCGCTTTAAACTAATACGTGTTTTGTGCAGGCGCAGGTCGATATAAAGTATAATAAAAAAAACCAATTATTCCACATATGCAGAAGCTCATAAGATTTAATAATTCATAATAAATAAATTTAAATTAAACAGCCCAAGTTACATGTATTTAATCTGTTTTCAAACTAGATCTGTTCCTGTTAATTCAGTACTTGAATTCAGTTACCAGTTGTGGTGAACTATTAGGAACTGTGTTAACAGGCAGAGTAGGAGTTGAAGGGTTATCAAGGGTAGAGAGAGAGTAAATCTGTGGTGAAAATACATTTTTCGCATTTTCGGCGAAATTAAACTAATAAACGTTGCTTGCGACATGACACCTTGTTCTGGAACCCATGACTACACAAACTATGTTAAAGTGTTTCCAATGCAGTCTGTGATAACTTCAGATTTAGAAGCTAATAAAGCCGACAGAAATTGATTATTGGGTTCTCGTCAGTACCCACATGGATTTTGAGCCCCACATCAAAAAAGTTCGTCTTTCGTCACTTTCATTGTTTTTACAGAAAATAGAGCAAGCGCCGAATTCTGAAAGTTTACAAAGTTTTGGATGAATATTCTGTTTTGGTTTCGCGCTCTGCTCGAACAGAAACAGACTTCGCTGGTTCATATTAGTCACTGCTGTAACAGTGCGTAGCAGTTATTCCATATTGGCAATATGTGGGGGGGGGGGGGGAGAAGGCAAATTTTAGGTTTTGAAATTTGGTGATGAAAGATGAAAGTTAATCAAAATCCTGCATCACTTTTCTGAAACTAGCGGATGAGAACCAAATAATCAATTTCCGTTGGCCTAATTTGCCATCCGTAAAAGTGGTCTGTACTGACAGCTGTGTCAATTTCAACATCTTTCCTTTTGCCAACTGTTATCACCTTGTTTTTCTCAACATATTTACTTAGCCGTTGCTTCTGGATTCACCTGCACTGCTTGATTTTGGTCATGGGACAATTCGATACCGACTACCAGATGAAAGGAGAGACCAGGAAAATGATGGTAAAGTGAAAACTGGATACTTCTACCACCCTCGCTTGGATGATTTCAGTGAAGGTAACTGACTACAGAGTGATTTAAATTGCTGCTGAAAATTTTACTTTGAACTCAACTTATTCAGGCTCAGGGAAAAGTATTAAGACAGGCAATTAAAGTCATTTACTAGTGCAAAAATGATGTTGAAAGGAACTTTTGATCTTGTTCTCGGTTTTCCCAATATGGTACAGTGTATATTCCTCTGGCTTATGCTATATATCATAATAATGTGGAAATAAACAGAAAGTCTTTGCAGCTTTAAATCACACATGTGATGTGAACAGAAAATGGTAAACATTTGACTTTAATTGGTCATTAAATTATGCAAGAGGTGTTTGGGAAAGAATTAATCATTTTTTTAAAAAAATGTACAATTTATATAAATAAAGTCAGCAAAAATGTACTGCCTAGTTAAACCTTTTTTTGTAAAATTTTAATATCATCTCAAAAATTCCTTTTGCCAGTAATTGTTTGTTCACTTACCATATATTATATCTCCTTTCACAGTCACTGTTTTTTTGTCCGATGAGTTTGGACTTATCTGTTGGTAGATAAAGAACCACTGACTGTGGATTTTTTTACCAACAAGTCATGAATTATTATAATTATCATTGTAGAAAGAAATAGATAGTTATTGTTTATTATATTGTTTATTAATTGTTTTTAATTATTATTGTTATCATTAGATGCAGAGGTACCTGCCGATGATAGATTCAAATTCCACTATGTGTTCAAAGGACCCCGGAAAGATGGTCATAGTAAACGATTGTATTACGTGTATGGCACGTCTGTCAGGGACAAGGACCAAGGAATGAACCACCAGCCCTACAGGCCACAAGGCAAAGGGTTCAACTGGCCAGAATCTTACCGCAAAGCAAATAACCTGTACTATGAGCTGTTCTTTGTGGAGCAAGGTATTGTCTATATATTGAGCAACTGAATTTATTTCATTAGTAATTGACACCAAGGCTTTCAACTGACAAACCTCCCAAAACATCCTCTAGGACGTTCTAAGGACTCCCAAATAACACAACTCCCTTTTCTCTTGCCTGAATACTCCCCAGCCACCGACAAAGTTTTAAAATGTAAACAATATGAAATTAGGAACCACACAGATGGATCATAAAATATGATCTTGTCATCTGAGTCCTAAGATTTTGGTTCTCTTGTTTAAGAAAACAAATAGCATGACCTAGTTTTATTCACTCAAACGTATATTGTATAAAACGGGTATTTTTTTACTTGGCCACTTCAACATCTAAAGTACTTTGTTGGACAGATTACATATTACATTGAATGTATGTTGATCACTAAGGATCTAGCATAATCATGACAAATGAGAGTGTTTGTATTGATTTACAGATGAAGAGGAGATTTCTGATTCAGAAAGTGTTGATGCTGCATCAGACATAACTGGGAATGATACATCGGCTTCTGAAGGACAAGGAAAAGATAACTTAAGGTCAGCTGGCAGTCATTGGCTGATAACTATACAGCAGAATCTTTTTGTTTAGAGTTTGACTTGTATTAGCATAAAATAGGAACAATTCAACTTCAACCAAATCAAACAAAGAGAGTCCACAAATCCTAAGACAATCACTGATTTCATTTCCACTGAAAATGTCAGTGTGATAAGTTGAGGTTTCTGAGAAAAAAATTCAAAATTTTCACTTTATCTATGATCTACTAGTGTAGGCAGGGTTCCCATTAGCTATACTTGCTAGACTTTGTAAGAAATCAATGAAATAAAAAGACATTAAAAAAAAGGGTTCCCATTAACCCCTTGTGATGCTTATCTGATGCACAAAAATTTAACAAAATCTAAAAAGGATGCATAAATTTCAATCTTCTTCACCTAATTGTGGAGATGTTATTTTATGATCTGCTTCAAAAAAGTCCTTAACCATGGCCATGAGTGAATTTGGCAAATCAAAGTTTTAGCTATTGTTTTTGACAGGTATAACTAGCTTTTTCTTTAAGTTTAAAGGAATATCAATGTCGACCAAAAATGAAAGGAATATAACTGAATTGTTATTTCCTGTATGTCTGACAATTACCATGATACTTTCCCAATCTGAGGTGCCAAAAACTAAAATAGCCTAGCTGTGGCCTCTAGTAAGCTCTTCCTTCTACTTAACCCTCAGTCTAAAAGTGTGGATAACCCACTGGGGCTTTATAGAGGTAATACATGGTATTTGAGTACATCGCAGTGGCTCTGCAGCCCTTGACAAAATATCCTTTAGTTTTACTAATATCAGTTTAATTAATGCTCCAGGTATGTTGTGAGAGAGACAGAGACTGTTGACTCGGTGAAAAAGCGTCTTGCACTCAGTCTTCTCGTCCCGGCTGTGAACTTCCACGTGCTGCACAACAGGAAGGAGTTGAGGTTAGCTGACCATGAGACAGCTGGTGCATGTGGAATTATAGTCTTTTCAATTTACTTGCTTGTGTGGCAATCACCCATTGGGTGTGTGAAAACAAAAGGGTAAAAGTTTCCCCCATTTAATAGAGTTTGGAGTCGATAAAGCCCGCCAAGCTGCCCCAACTCGCCTTCGCTGGCAATTTTGGAAACACTTTGAAGAAGAAAAAATCTTAAAAATGTCTTTTAGAGCATAATTACTTCCCGTGCCTTCCTTTTTTCCAGAATTACGGGTTTCAACCCTCCTGTTCTGAAAATTCTGGCTCTGCTTCCCACACTGGTCTCTACCAAGCCTACCAACTAAAAAAGCTACCCACTCCTAAAAAAAATTACAAGACAAAATCTTGACCAAAGCACATCTGTTTATATTTTGTTTTGCGTTTTGATTTTTTTTATCAGAAACGAGGATGTGATTGGAGATCTACGGACACCCGAGCAAGGAAACTGGAGAAAGTTTGCCATCCAACTTCGGCTGACTTGACTGACCCAAGTGAACATTCAACTGGATGTCGTTTGTGTCAGCAAGTTGAATCATGTAATTTACTAGTGCTAATTTACTCTAGGCCTCTGAAATAATTTACATGTAGTCAACTTATTTGTTGAACGGCCCCAGACTGACCACTTCTTTAAGGCAGTTGGTAAGCAAGCGCTTACCATATATTGCTCTAATTATATTGTTTGGAAAGATTTTTTAAATATCTTCGAAGAAACACCGTACAAAGAAATATTATTCGTGCAAAAGCCTCGCAGTTTGGCGAAGTCTAGCAAATGCAGAGTTATCTTACATGTACCCCCAGGACCGACACTCTCATCTGGCCAGCGGCAAGATGAGATCTTAAAGTAACGAAAAACTGGCACACTCTCGTTGATAATACGCTGGCTCTCAGTTCCCTCAAAGTAGCTGTGCCCCTCCCTCCTCAGTCTCAAAGCTATCTCGCACCTTAAAGAAGCTCTGCGGTCCAGGCTGTACATAGCTCTACAAACCTTTACAACGAGATAGATTTTGGTTCTTTTTAGCGAAAAAGAAGTGTTTATTTCTTGTGGAATAAAAGTAATGGTACGTTGAAATACTTTTGGCAAAACCTTAACTTTGCTATCTCGAGGAAAACTGTACCGCAGTTGTCAATGTTTATACTTGTAAATATTATCTTTTTAGCATTTCTGTTTTATTTCAATCGCGAGGACAGTAACATCAATATAAACCTGCAACGTTCATTGCTCTTCGTATCCACATTGTAGTTTAAATGAAATTTGTATTGTATTATATTTTTGCAAACTGATTTTTAATAAACAGATGAAATTTCCACTTAATCAACTGACTGTTCGCTTGTCTGAGCTACTTCAGGGTTCCCATATCTTACCATCATCCATGATCTAGTTTTAAGAAATTTTACAACAGAGTTGAAAATGCCCCGAAAATTGGCACATGATCAAACTATTTGCAAGGAATTTCCCCGAGATACTTTCATTTGGTTCGTTCACGCAGAAACCATGCAGTCGATTTTCCATGAATTTCAAAATTTGAAATGTTAAAATTTGACGACTGTTCACGTTTTTCACGGCCCATATGAGTCCTGGCACGCAGCTAAAGGTAACTGTAAATCTGTTTTGCATGCAGATCCATCACGACCATTGGTTGCCGTCGTTTTCGCCTCGTCCCCAGGCATTAAGAGAGCCGCGGTTAGCACGCTCCCAACAACCATTTGCGCCGCTGACCACAGGCAGACAAATTAAATAGTGCGAGTTTATAAAAAACTTTGGGCCGCGTGAAGTCTCGATGATTCCATATATTTACTGTAATTTGCAACGGCCGCTGCACCAACGGTCGCCCGGGATTCCTCCCCAAAACCCCATAAAATAACACGAGACAGCACACATACTATTAGGTAAGTGAACTTTATTTATCTGGCCATATTTTGGGGGTCATACGATAGAAACTGTAGAATTTATGAGACATTTCCATCGATAACTCATAATGTACCGGCAGTCGGCCGTTGCAAATTACAGTAAATATATGGAGTCACTGAGCGTGTAGTTTCATGACGTCACGCGGCCTATGTTTTTTAGAAACTCGCACTATTAGATTTGTCTGCCTGTGCACTGACCAAATGCCTGTTGGCGAGGCAGGTACTCCATATTGCCTGCCTGTATCGAGTGGATATTCTCACTCATCAACTATCCGGCTTGCACTCTATAACTGCAATATACTTGCTGACAGGATGTCAGATGGCCGAGTGGTTAGCGCTCGTGCCTCCCACCTCTGTGGACCCGGGATCGAACCCTGGGCTTCGCATGTGGGCTGAGATTTGTCGATCTCCTTGACTCCTAGGGTTTTCCTCCCACCCTGACAAAATCGACTTTCACGCCAATATCTGTGCCGTCGAGCGATTAAACATAAGCAACTGGCTTGGGAGAATGGGCAACCATTCCCAGCGCAACGACGTTAAATAACGGTTTAGATTTAGACAGAGTCGCGAATTACATGCATTATAGCTAATTCACAGGCAATATTTAGTTCTTGGCATTGTTTCATCGATCACAGGATATTTTCGACAAATGTAGGTTCATCATATTCTTGAAGTATGAGCATTAGTTTAATACGATGGGACAGCTAGTTATGATTCGACTGAATGCACAAGATGTGCGATAAGATTGGAAGGGCAAGAAAAAAAGCATCTACTCATTTGCAACGGTTGTTAAGAAATATCTATTAAACAACAGAATTGTTCGACACAATGTAATCTGTTCCCACTGTTTAGTTGACATTTTTAAAACTTAGTTTGCCATTGTTGTACTCAACATTGTGCGACTGTAGCATGCGTTGTTTGAATTGCTGGTTTGCACTCAGCCCCCAGAGCCGGGCTCAAAAGACAAAGGGCGTGGCAGCCATGTTGGTGGACACAACAAAAGAAAGTAATTGCAACTCTGTTGTAATTGTACACCAATTGTGATTAGTGAAAACAAAACGTATTGGCTACGCCTGTGTGGAAATGCAATGAAAAACCTTTTTAAAATCAGTATGCGCATAAGTCGAGATGTCGATAGTTTTTTTAAAATTCAACTTCTGTAAGCTTCGATCTTTATGTTAACAATATAAAATGAAAACATGAGTTCGCACTTTTTCTTTTATAATCATTGTCATTGCCTTACACTGTAAAGTCTGTATACTGAATTAAACCCACCGAGCAATTCGTTTCCTAATACATGTATTCTAATACCTTAGGCTTAATTTTTTTCGATTTAATTGCATGTAGAAACTAAGAACAAATTAAGAACAATTTGAGGCTCAAATCGCCAAAAAATTGAGAACAACGAGCCACGGAAAAAATTACTGGTTCTTATAAAAAAGCGTGTATACAGTAAACAGAATTTGTCCTATGACTGACACGACCTCGTATAAAAATATTCACAGTTTTCAGTACATATTTGCCGAACATGGCAAACATTTTCTGATCGTTTCCGAATACTTCAGAATATTCTCAGAATTTGTCGAACATCCTCCCGATCTTATTCGAACTCTACACGAAGATTTGCCGAAGACCTTTTTTTAATATTTCGAAATTTCTCCCGATGCCCCGCCTGAAACTAAAAGAGAAAAATTCTGAAGCTCAAAGCTGTCCCAAATCTCGTGTGGAGTGTTTTCCAAATAATACAGATCCAAACTTCTTAAAAATACAACAAAAAATATATTAAGGCAATATCAGTGAAACAGCTCTAAGACTTGGGGCAAACAGACCATTTTCATAGTACTTTCCAGTGACCATGAAGAAAAACTTGAGTCGAGGCAACAAAGGCCGAAATACAGCAAATGTATGACAGCTTCGAACTTGACCTCGACTTGAAGATTTTGTTTATGGCACTGGGGCATGTTATGAAAGTGGCCTGTTGGCTCGAACGGGAACCCCCCTCAGTCCGCAGCTCATGATTTTCTCGTCCACAAACCATAGTTTGCAGGGAAAAGGCACAAGCCGTCCAGGGGTCAGTTCAATAAACGTTTTACACTTGCATTAGCTCTGCAAGTGTGGCTGTTGTTTCAGAAGACCAGAACAATAGCTACACTTGCAAATTACAAGTGCGAATTATTTACTGAATTGACCCCAGGTTGAAGAACGGACGAATATGCATGTGTTTTCTTGGGTTCCGAGGACAATAAAGTGGACTCCTTGGTTGCAGATTGGATTTCAAAATGTAGACACGATCTTTTGCGACTGCATGACAACAAATATAATCAGCATGGAAAGTTCTGTTTTGTCGCACTGACTTGTAAAAATGTCAAATTTGGCTCCCGTGTTATTTAATTTCTTGCCAGTAAGAACGTATATCTGATGGCTGAAACAATAAAACTGTACTGTATTGTTGGCAAGATGAGACATTAACAAACGTCCGCCGACTTGCCAATAGTTTGACGCGTTGTTTTATCTGATTGGTTCCCCTAACAGCCGCGCCACAAACGGCCCGTACGGGCCCACGGCCGGAGAAGATGTCCCCAGACTTGTTCCAGTAAGTAAGGGACTTGTTTCGCTATAAGCACCTCTTGAAGAAGCCTGGGATGTTGGTTTATTTGCGTCCTGACTGTTTATCAAATACGTCTCGTTTGAGATGAATGCGTGAGACGGTTCGCTTTGTGTTGGTGATTCCAAGTCGGAAACATACAGCGACATGTCCTCAGAAGTGCAGCATCTGAACTGATCCTGTTTACCATACACCAAACAGTTGAGAAATCCTTGAAGAGGATTTATACAAGCCTAGACAAGAAAACAATAAAACAAAAGAAAAAAAATGAAATATAATATAATTAAGAAATGGTCCATGCTTAGCGTGCATCTATCGAGTTATGGCTGCACGCGGGAAGCTGGGAGAGCACGAGATAAGCGTTAAAGTGGCAAGAGGCGAGTCTGGGCTACTAACGTTCACTTTTAAATGGGCTAGTATTCGAAGTGGACTTATATTCGAACAACGGATTCGAAGGGAATCTTGCGTTTCAAAATTGTTTTGGCATCTGATCGCATGGAATATTCGGAAGGGCTTATATTCGGAAGATATGACGACAAGACGTGGTTGATGGACTCCTTCTATCTCTAATCTCAAGAGAAACGATAGAACAATCAAGATAGCAGCAGAGCAAAATGCCAGGGGGAAAAAAAAAATCAATTTTTGAAACATTGAAATACTGAAACTTGTGTTAAGCAAGCCATGACATTAATTTGTATAAGCTGTAACTCCGTGTGGGGAAGCGAGGAGTTCCACACAAGGAAAAGAGTGATACCAACCTCAGCCATCCACAAAACGTAGTGTCCCTTATCTTCGGATTCGGAGTGGCGTATGATATCATGGAGACCATCCCCAAAGTTCAATATCCAACTAAAACAGATAATAAATCATTTAGATCGGCAATCGGGACATCCAAACCTCACAGACCCACAGAACTGAACAGGAAGCCAACGGATGCGTTTTTAAACAGGCGTGATGTGCGAGAAACGAGGCACAGGGCAGGTTATTCTAGCAGCAGCCCGCGGCTTTATAATTTTCTGCAGTCGATCTGTCTTGTTTTTTGGCATGCCGCAGTGGGCGGTGCGAAATTTCCCTAAACTACAACTGTTTGTAAAGGTATTTTTTACTTATCAAAATAATAATCACTTTATTAATTTCACCTACCATATAGCAAAGACAATGATGATCATTAGGACCTTCCTCCTAACGGTCCTTAGTAGTTGTCTCTCGACGTTGGTGTACATTCCATGCGCTCTCGCGATGTTACGACGAACTGCAAACAAAAAAAAAACCAAATGGTAACTTCTTGCCTTGCTTCAAACTTGAAGGAATAATGGTATCACAATTTAACCCTTCACCCTTTCACCACCATCATCATCGCCGCCATCATCATCACCATCATCAACAACAACAACAACAACAACAACAACATAATAATAATAATAATAGCAATAATAATAATAATAATCAAAATAAGAATGATATTAATAACAGTAATAATAATAAAAATAATAATAATAATGGTAATTAAAATTAAATTATATTAAGCGCTTTACAACATTGCTTAGTTTGCAAAAATTCTGAGAATGTTGCATTCATACAGGTTTAACTGTTCAAATTAAATACTTAAACGATAAAGTTTGACTTCTATAATGATGATAACAATGATACGTGTACGTGGTCCAGAGCCCCATCAAGAAGTCCTATCTGCCAACTCGTGGGCTCCACCTTCGGAACTTTAATTTTTCGCCCTAACCGATGGACCGCCCGGCCTGCGGCTTCCGAGAGGGGGTGGGGCCAACAGGGCGTAATCGTTTGTCTGGCAGTCACGCTGAGGTTGTTTACTATCACATCCTCATTTTATTCCGACCAATAACAAAGGCTATTGACGTGTATTTTCCTCATAAACTGGAAATAGCTCTGCGTTATATTCGATAAAATTGAGCTTTACAAACTGATCTGTTCAAATGAACACATGAGCAAAAATCTTGAAAATAGTTCACAGGCAGCCCAAGCTTTGGTACCAGATATATTCTTCGAAATTATAAGATTTTGTATTGGGATTTAATGGAGAGTC
>JAOBYE010722278.1:0-10460 GCA_025403585.1 Parazoanthus swiftii
TTAACAATTGTGCATTTTAGGAATCCAATTTTAATCAGTTGCAGCTTTAGTTTATGTTTTTGGAGAAACGATTTTGTACAACTTAAAGTAACAGAGGCAACAAGTTTTCTAGCGGAATCCTAATAAATGAGTGCGAAGTTTGTGCAGTTGGTAAGATCTATGACTGTCAATCAGATTCAATCCCCGGCCTGGTCGAGCGTTGTTTTTTGGACGACCTTCTTCAGTTCCCCACACCGTCCGTGGATAGGGACGTTGAGCCGTTGGTCCAGTCTCTCGACACTCTATCGGGGGACTCAAAAGAACCCACACACTTGTCACTAGGTTAGTAGGATAATTGACGGTCAATATTCCTTACAAAGAGGTGTAGCCGTACAGGGAAAAAAATAAATAAGTGTAGTTTGTTTAATTTGTCACTTCATCCAAAACATTTTCACCTTGTGGCTAAATGAGAACGACCCAGGTGTAATATGCCCCGGAGTAATGATCTTTTCTGCAACAACCATTAGTTTCGTTACCGGTGAAATTGAATGCTGCCTGTTATAACAGCATAAAAATAACACATTACCTGTCCAAAGTCTCTGACCGTCATAACAGTTTGAATGGCTTCCTCGTACACATCTCGGGCCTGGAAATTACAATAAAAATAATTATTGTTGTTGTTGCTATTGTTATCATTATTACTATTATAATTATTTTTGTTGTTATTATCATTGTAACCATTATTATTAATGTTGTTATTATTCTAATATTTAGGCAGGCATGTCTAATTCAGCTGTTGCTGGTTTAAATGGGAACTGTATACTGTATTTTAGACAACTAAAAGAAATATAAATACTCAAATGAAAGAAAGAATAAAGAATAACAAATAAAATAACAAAGATTCTAATACCAAAAACAAGATTTCAACGATTGTTTATTATTATTATTATTATTATTATTATTATTATTATTATTATTATTATTATTATTATTATTATTATTATTATTATTGCTATAATCAAGACTCGCAGTAACCAAAAAACGGGAGACTGAAATGAGTACCCTGCATATGGCTCAAAACACAAAATTGTTGTGATGATCTTACTTTCACCTTCCTTCGTAATATAAAGGTCCTTCCTTGTGCAACCTAATTGTCTTGTCTTAAGTCCTTGTCACAACTGTATGTCCTTATGAAAACCCTTAAAAGCTCAGAGTGTAGCTCCGCCCGAGCATTTCTACAAGGAGTCGATAAGAACCAACACTTACTAAAACCAAGTATTCAGAGTTTACATTTGTTATATGAATTTGGCGAAAAACCAGTGTTCTAAAAATTCCATATCTTTACTGAAACAAAGTAAAGATATCGGAAGTGTGTGAAAAATCTTCGGAAATATATGAAAAGTCTTTGAAAAAGTTTGGAAAATCTTTAGAAACTTTCGGAACTGTTCGGAAAATCTTCGGAAGTATTCGGAAAATTTTCGGAAGTATTCGGAAAATCATCGGAAGTATTCGGAAAATCTTTGGAAGTATTCGGAAAATCTTCGAAAGTGTTCGGAAAATCGCTTTGCTCACTCGAGAGATTTTACAAAAATCGTACATATATCTCATCAATATGAAGTCACGAAATATTCTCTAGATACTACCTTTTCAAAATGGCCACTCCTGATGTAGTAATCTGCCAGAGAACACCATAGTTGGCCCAAGCTGTCAGTAAACCGACGCAAGCCACCTCGGATAATATCAGCGACTTTCAGGCTTTTTACCTACAATCAAAAGACAATTTTAGTTAGTGTTTGCAAGATAAAGAAGAGCCACCTACAGCCCGATTTTGAAGAAACTACAAGACTCATGCTCAGAAGATATAAGCATCACGGATTCAGACTTACAGTGTAAGAGAAACGTTTTCTCCCGCATTTATTGAAAAGAATTAAACCAACACAAAACTTTTACAAAACGTTTACGCTTTTAACAACATTTGAATAGCCGTATAGTTCTTTTAGAGTATGTCAATTTACAAATTTTTAAGCTTTCACTCAACACACAAATATTATGCAGAGAATTCACACAAGTTGCTTTGATCAATAGAAAATATTCTTAATCCTTAACGGAAAGTGAGTCCATAGAAGGCCCTTGATTATCGGCCAGATGCTCTTTCCACTGACCTTGAGAAGTTAGCATGGGGAACTGGGAAACTTGGTTTTGGTAGAGTCCTACTAACTACTGACTCAGTACGCCCGAAAAAATACAGAGTAATATTTGTTGATGGTGAAGATTAATTTTAGTAGTAAAGAATCAAGCTTACTCAGAAACAATTGACCGTACTGAAAAAGATGGCGACTGGTATTTTACCCATAATGCTTACGAAAATCTCAAAAATGTTTGTAAAACGCACAGAAAGGTTGATGTTACATTATGCAGCGTAACATAACCTGAGTCAGTTTCTTCAAGATGCAAAATTTTTCTTGGCCCAGTTGTTCAAAGACTGGATGGCTTTCTTTAGTGAATAATCCTTATTAAGCGGATAAATTTGCTCGTTATTTAATCACAGTTAAGACGAACACACGGAATTTATCTGATGAACAGGGATTGTCTTCCACTCCTTGAACAATAGGACCTAGTTGTTAAGCTACGGTCGATTTTAGCGGAGATGCTGTTACCATGATATCAAGTGTGTGGGCTCTTTTTGATCATATCAAATTTTAGGTTTGATTTTTTCGAACAATGGTAACTTAATAACAATAGGGAACAAAGGGAATCCCTTTCCCATGGAACAGAGGCAATAAACGTTGAATCATGACTAAAAATTCAAATGAGTCTTTGGAAAAGCCAGATGCTACAAAATATTCCATGTGGGGTAGGGACTCTGGGCCTTTTGTTGTCACGATCTTTCTTATACCGGGTGGGGGAGCGGTGATTTGTTCGTCTTTGTGTATATTAAGGCAAACAAATGACTCAATACAAACTTTTTCAACACCTTTTTTTTGTTCCATTTCAATAAAGGGGAAAAATGATGCCTCGCGGCTACATTTTGTCTCATTGATTCAACAAAATATTGACTAGAAGAAGAGAATTTGCATTGGTATTGTGGTGTACTACGCAGGGGGAACAACGAGCCAAGAATAAAGGTTCAACGTCCCATCTACGGGCAGTGTAGAAAAAGGGTCATATACTGAAATAACTGCCCACACTCAAATTGTTCAAGTGAATATTCAAAAAGAAACTTGGCGATTGTAAACTTCACCACTGCCTTACCAATTTACGTACGCGAGAAAGCAGTACGGGAGTAGTATAGTTGGTAAGATCACCGACAACCAATGCAACCAGGAGGTCCCGGGTTCGATCCCCGGCCTGATTGAGGTTTTACGGCTTTCTTAAGGCACAATATACATCCGCGAATAAGGGCGTTAAGCTGTTGGTCTGGTCTCTCGAAATGATAGTTCGGGAGACTTAAAGAGCCCACATACCTCTCGAAAAAATAGGGTGATCCCAGTGTTGTTGTGAGGGCCACATAACATAAAATATTACTAGTTTAAAACTTTGTGTAATATGTGTTACCCTCAATAAACAAACTGAAAGTGTCTTTAAACAAAACATCTTCATACGTTTACTTGTAATCGAGATGTTAACTAGACCTACTTTGTCCGGGTTCTTTGAAATCAGCTCACATAGTTCATGCCATAGCTACGAGGCAGAAAAATTAAAGTAAGTACAATTGCAGACAGACCTTCGAGAAGCACGTACAGTGTAATTAGGGAGCTTGGGTAACGAGGACGCCTACATCAACAACAATATATAGTACAAAACAATTGGATTCATTACAGAGTACATGTGGTCGAGTGGTTAGCGTCTCTGACTCGTAACCTAAAGGTTCGTGAGTTCGAGCCCCGGCCTCACCACTGTGTTGTGTCCTTGAGCAAGGCACCTTACTCGACTTGCTCCAGTCGATTCAGCTGTATAACGAGTACCAGCCTCTGCTGAGGGCTAACCTGCGATGGATTAGTGTGGAAAAATTTTCGTGGAATATCAAGAAAATTCCGGGGTACAGAAACACTCTCAAATTTAGTTCTTTACCTGATGACTTGACTTCCCTTCCTTTGACACAAACTTTTCCTGGATAAAATAAGGCAAGACTATTTTAGAGTCAAAGGTCAAGTTAAGTTTTCCGATTGGATCCAGATTACAGTTTACACACTGTTAATATAACGTCTTAATCAATTTTCAGCGTTTTCCAGCCAAAATAAAACAAATAATGGACGTTTTGTGGGCACATGACCTAGCTTTGATCATCTGAAAATCTTCGGAGTCATTGGAAATTGTCATGAAAATTTTGACCATTTTCGGAAAATCTTAGGGAACGTTCCAAAATCTTCTGCGAACTTCGGTAAACCTTGAAAAATCTTTGAAAAAGGAAATCCCTACTAGTTAGGATATGGAAATTGCACCACTGGGGTCCCGGATGTAATTTCGTGTAAGTCCTAAGTGTAGTGTATCTTATAGTAACACACTCCTGGCCATATAATAAACATAAATATTGCCTTGTTGACAATAGACGCCAGTCGTGTTGCTGCCTCATCTAACCATCCGACAGACTTCAGGTAATCAATGTAGTCCTCCGTATTTTCTGGTTCAAGCTGAAAAAGACCACATTTAACAATTCAAAGTTTTCTTTCGGCTTAAGGTCTATGATTATTTCACAATTCTTTGCGCTTTATTTACAAGAATAATGACAAAGATGTGCTTAACCTGATTGTGGTAACTAGTATACTCTAAATTGTACCGCAGATCACAGGTTTCACTCTAACCTCTAAAAAGTGTTACTAGGTTATTGCCATTATTTCCGAGTCTTGTTACATTTCACGTCAAAATTGTTGCATTTTGCATTAAAATTTGTTACACTTCGGACTGACGTTACATTTTGCGTCCATTGCTACAATTTGCGGTGTAACAGTACAGTAAGTACTAGTACTGTTGGTGGTGTATTTTCACACGGAAAAAACCATAAAGCAACCTGGATCTCGCCAGACTCAACAACTGAGAATCACAGCAATAATATTTATACTAACTAGAAATATAAGCGATCCTGGTAGAATGTCAAGTTCTATAAACTGCAACTGTAAAGCTTTCTCATAGTAAACACAGCACCATTCATCAAAAATTTAGCATAATTTGGAACATTATTATTCTTAAGTTGATGCGGCCAAGAACTCCTACAGTACTGTAGGTGTATCCATGATGTAGTCTGTGTATCCCTTAATAAATATAGTAAGCATGATCTGACAATTGGTGGCAACCAAAAACAAACTTACACGTATCTGGAATAAGGTTATGATACGATCTTCGCGGTGGTAAGCACAATTTAAGCAATTGTAAAAGAGAAGCCTGAAAAAAATTCAGCCTTCAACGGGATTCGAACCCATGACATTAACGATACCGGTGCAGTGCTCTACCAACTGAGCTATGAAGCCACATCTATTGGGAGCAGGTCAATTTTAGTGGGTCCATCAATGCCACTCAAGGATGAACAACGATGTACCGCGGTTATAAGCAATAACGTTATGATACTCTCTTGAAAAATTGTGTTTAACACCGCGAAGATCGTACATATCATACCGTTATTGCTTATAACCGCGGTACAAAATCCGTTACTATAACCGCAAGGCAAAACTGCCAACGATCACAATGGACGTTATAAGTTAAAAAAAACTGATGAAAAGCGTCTTTCAACTTCCAACTTGGTAGAAAAATGTCATAAACAAATCTGATCCTTTACAATATTTTAGTTTGAAAAAACTAAAAGTACAAAATGTCGGAAATTGCACCTCCAAGAAATTAATTTCAAAAATTCTCTACGCCCCTGGAACCCCCTAGAAAGTTGCATGCTACATGTAAGCCCACTTAGAAATATTATTAAAATTGAAACTCCTAAAACAAGCTAACCGACGACATAGAGAAGAAATATGAGTATGCCTCTATAATTATACACTGCAGTTACCGGTATATACAAGTTAAACCTGGAGTGCAAGGAAGCAACCTCCATTTCTGGTTGCATCTTACATGTACGTGTAGCATGTCACAGTTACAAATGTAGTATTAAACTTCTTTGATGATGATCAAATAGTTAAACTACCTTCAGATATCTCCTGTACACCCTAAAAGCTGTCTCCATGATTGGGTGTTTCCGTACAAACTTGAGATAGAGTGGCCACACCCTGTAGTGTTGGGTGATGGGAAGAGCTCTCAAGGTGCGGTCGAATGTTCGCCTGGTCTTTGTTATCTTGTACTGATCTACCAAAAACTGACAGTAGTCAAGCCAGATTCTTGGCATCTGTGTGAGCAAATGAGAGGTTAGAACTTAATTAAAACGGAGTCATACAATCATGTACCTAGAAGAGTGTACAAGGTCTGTAGACAGTCCGTCTTGATGCTACTGTAAAAAGTTAAGCACTTTTAACAACTGAGGAAAGGAGACAGCACTGCCTTAAGCATCGGCATCAAGTCATCACTATGACTATGAGGGAATGGGGTTACCAGGGTAGTGCCCCTCCAGCAGCTTCATCTAGACCCCCTTTAGGAAAGGAATCAGCACCACCTCAAGCAACCTCTTGAAGCCCCATCTGGACAGTCGTCAACACCACTTCAGGAAGTCTCATCAAGTCCCCCTGTGGAGGAGGGGTCAGTACCATTTCAGGGAGTCTCATTCAGTCCCCCTGAGGGGAAGGGATCAGTACCAGCTCTGGGAGTCTCATACAGTCACCCTAAGGGGAGGGGTCAGTACCATCTCAGGAAGTCTTGCCCAGTCCCCCTGAGGGGGAGGTGTCAGTACCACCTCTGGGAGTCTCATCCAGTTCCCCTGAGGGGAGGGCTCAGTACCACATCACAGATTCTCATCCACTATCCCTGTCAGAAGTCTCAAGCATTTTCAACCAGATCCCCTGAGGGGAAGGGGTAGTACCACCTTAGGGAGTCTCATCCAGTCACCCTGGGGGCATCTCAGAGAGTCTCATCCAGTCCATCTAAGGGGAGGGGTCAGTACCATCTCAGGAAGTCTCGTCCAGTTCCCTTGAGGGGGAGGTGTCAGTACTACCTCAGAGCTCAGTACCATCTCAGGGAGTCTCATCCAGTTCCCCTGAGGGGGAGGGCTCAGTACCACATCATAGATTCTCATCCACTAACCCTGTCAGAAGTCTCAAGCATTTTCAAATAGATCCCCCGAGGGGAAGGGGTAAGTACCACCTTAGGGAGTCTCATCCAGTCATCCTGGGGGCATCTCAGAGAGTCTCATCCAGTCCACCTAAGGGGAGGGGTCAGTACCATCTCAGGGAGTCTTGTCCAGTTCCCGTGAGGGGGAGGTGTCAGTACCACCTCAGGGAGTCTCATCCAGTCCACCTGAGGGGGAGGTGTCAGTACCACCTCAGGGAGTCTTGTCCAGCTCCCCTGAGGGGGAGGGGTCAATACCACATCAGGAACCCTCATCCAGTCTCATTGGGGGGAACAGGTCAGTACCTTCTCAAGCATCTCACTTAGATCCCTTGAGGGCAGTACTATTTTGGGGAGCCTCAGCTAGTCCCCCTGAGGGGAAGGGGTCAGTACCACCTCATGGATCTCCTCTAGTCCCTCGCTGGGGGCTTTGCCAACACTTCCTCAGGGAGAAAAATCAGTGTTACTTGCAGTGGCCTCATTTTTTAAGTTATTAAATGAAAGGGTCCACAAGTATATATGCATGTACAACTTCCAGTATACTTACCCACAAACCCTGTGTGAGTGGAGTCAATACATCACCTTCAGTAGCCTCACATACAGTACATGCAGACCTTCCAAGGGATGTGATCATCTTTTACCTCAGCAGCCTCACCCAGACCTCCTTGCAGCGAAAAAGGCCAGCTGCCTTACCAAGACCTCCTGGGGAAGAGGCTACTACATGCAGTTAACTTACTATATAAAATATCCACAACTCACCTTATGCATGAAAACAAGGGCTCTTTCAAAGGCATTGTTGACATCCTCAAACAGCGGATCAGTAACAGGCCTGGAGTGAATATAAAGAGACCAGTGGTAAGACTGCTTTGCACAGAATGTCCTTTGTGTCAGTTAGGGAGGGCTGGAATGACTGGTCATACATGTATGTACAATAGTGGTACAAAAGCAGGTATTACTCTCTTAGATGGTTTTTAAATTTTAATGACACAAGGACCACATATGTGAACACAGGAACATGTAGCAAGGAAGTGAAAATGTAAATGTCATGTGTTGCTCTTTTCATTGTTCTTTGTACGTACATGTACTGTATGGTCACCTCCAAATATAGCTCTCCAGTCTTTCAAACAAAACAAAATAGAACTGACTGTATTTTTGAAAGACTAAATGTTAATTGAATCAGTCTCCAAATTGCTTCTCAAGCCCTGAACAGATTTATACAAGGCCAAAAATGATACTTTCATTCTGTGTACTAAATAATGTAATTTTCTTTGCATTGGTTTAATTTTCAAGCAGGATGGAGGCATTTATTAGAAGTGAACTTATTACATGACATTTGACTGTAAGTTTGCCATTTTGGGGGAGGTTTGTGAGAGACAGGGTGTTTACAATGTATTAGAATAGAATAAAAAATTGCATCAGTGCACTTACCTCCCCCTGACTTGTTTCCGTCTTTCTTTCAGATAGTTATACCACAATTTATAACTGAAATCAAAGTTTGAAAATTTAATATATGATAGTTTTTATAAAAATTTTTGTAGGCTTGAACTCAACACAAATATTGATGATGACTTCGTTTAAAGATTATAATTTTATTTTAAAAATTCAGCTGTGTTCTAATTGGAATCAAACATTACTAATAATAATTAACTAGTAATAAAAGTCACGATTTGAGCAACACAAATACTGTACAATTATACACTGTCAATTCTATTTTTGAGTACTTTCAAGGCCAACAGTCTAAATTCGAGAGTTTTGAAGTCCTTCAAAAATGAAAATCAAGTTCAAGGACTATCACCCAACCACACACATGTAAATCATTTGGCTTAGGAAATAGTTTTACTTCTTACAGTGTAGCTAAGTGTCTAGATACTACATGTATACAGTGAGATATTTGTCTGATTGTATGCTCACATCTGAAACACACTAGTTAGTAGTACCTGACTGATGAATTTTTAAAACTTTTCTAAAATCCTTTTCTAACCTCAATTTAAAATTGAAATCAAAATTTATTACCTTCCTGGAAGTTCTTTCAGTGCCCTTTCATAAACCATGTTCAAGATTGCTCTGCTTGACCCAGTTTGACTTTTGTGCTCAATATATCTCATCCAAAACTTCACAGAGTATGGATTTCGAAGGATCTCCTCCTCATATGGTACATCTTCCTCCTCCTGTTGGATTAGAACATAACATTGTGTCACTCTTGGGTTGTAAAACAAGCTTGCTTTGAGTGACTACAGAATTTGACTGCCTATTGTAATTTGAGTACTGGCCAAAATGTATGTCAAGCTAGTTGTTACATGTAATTTGCTATGATATCTCCTTGTACAGATCATGTTGCTTACTAGTACTTTTACAGATGGACCTCCATCTGATGGACCTCTATATGTACATGTATCTTGTCTTGGCAGCTTAAAGTACTTGTAAATCATCTATATATAGCTATAGGTTGATACATGACTTACAGTACTTGGTTGAGAGTCACTAATAGATATGTGGGATGCAGGATGTGGCTTGTTTCAATGCCTTAATTTACGATCTCATAAAAAAATGATACAGGATACAAAACTTAACTTACATCTGCAGGTACATCTACATGGTTTACTCACATACATGTAATGCGAGTAGTCAGCCTGGCACTGATTATTTAATCATATTTTTAAAGGCATTTGTGTCATTTATATCTAGGATTTGGGGTTGCAGAGCATTATGTAGACTAGTCATGGAGAGTATGGGACCAAAAACTATATTTATATGCATTGCAGTTAGCTATAAGAGCAAGAGTTTTAGCAGGGAAGATAGCCTGGTTTTTATGACTGGTTTATGCTAAACCCTTTAAGCCCTAAACATGAAAAAAGGCATGATGAGAAATTCTCACAACTGAGTTCCATTCTTTCTATAAAAGCAGTTTGGGAGAATTTGGCTTTTCAACTTCAGCAGCTTATTCTACTTGACCAATTCCTTATTTCTCATTACCTGTTATATAACTTTGTTTGAGTTTTGCAAGGAGAAATTAAATGTTGATAAATTGCCTGTGGCTGAAAGGGTTAATGTATGATGGGATGTCGACTGCTGCCACATTCCACAGTGCCTTGTGTAGTAGAATAGTCTGGTGACCTTTCTTCTGTGTTGGAGTGACATCCATAACAGATGTTTGATCACTTCGCACAATTCATGCTCATCAATGACCTTAAAATTGATTATAAATCTGCAAAGTATTATGTTGACGATTTTAGCAAACTTGATAAAAACAATATTCAAGATGAGTTTTCGAGTATTGAATGGGA
>JAOBYE010722300.1:0-10459 GCA_025403585.1 Parazoanthus swiftii
CTCTTCTTCATTTTCACAACCAGAGTAACATTCACTGAAATCAAGCACAAACATCGCACATGTGTAATTAAACAAGAGATATGAACCAATGCTTTTATCATGCACTCCTAAAAGGAAAACATCAAACATAACGGTCATTCTTCACCTCAAAGATGCTGTGGAAGAAGGGAATATACCAAAGTTCCATACAGGGTAGTACTCCGATTGCCTCAACAACGCTAAAGTGTAAATCGCTAAGCTTTTGTTTCATAGCAGTTTGGGATAACCAGGTCGGTCGGGCCTGATTGGTGTATTGCATTGCCAATGTCCCATGTCTTCACGGGTTACGAAAATATGTATGGTATGTACAGTGTGGAGCACATGGAAAGTTTAGTATGACGTCAAACAGGCGTTCTGTTCTTTGGCTGCTACCCGACAGTCTTTAGATAACTACTGTACACAACTATTTCAACTAGGTGAGGAACAGCACTTCACGCAAAAATACAGATCAACAGAAAGAACAAGAATTTCCATCTGCCAGACAAAATCACAAAGCCGGCCCTAGAGAACTGTTTCTGACAGTTGTTTACAGTATGATGGAGGCTCGAGCGCGTGTTCATTTTTCCATCATATTCATGCATTAACTGTCGCCAATTCCTGCATTTTTGAAGGCTTTTGTGAAGTAAACAGCACCATCTCTGTTCAATTGTCCATTCTTTATACTCTGTTGCTTTAGTGCAAATATGATGCAGGTGACTTTGACGTGCAAAAAGAATGTTGTTGTTGTTGTTGTTGTTGTTATATGTTATTTCAGTCCAGTTTCATCTCAATTGAAAATATATATTCCCCACTAAATCGATCTTTTTGTGGTAATGAAATGGAGTTTTCATAGTTTTCGGCAAAAAAACCAGTGCAATGTATCGTTGTTGTTTAGTGTTCTGTGGGACAATACATGTTTTCTTACTAGAGCCAGTAGAGGGTGAGGGAGCTAAACAATATATATACGCGACGCCGATGGCATCACTTAACTTTACGATTTTAGATAGAAAAACACTTTGATACTAAATAAATAACCGTTTTCAGTGCAAAGCGCCCCTGAACTTTCAAAAAGAAGCGCTCTACGATTTTTAAATTTTTCTTCATGAATAGATTATGAATTTGCTAGAATGTTTTGCGTAAAAAGGTCTGGGCGGAACCCCTACTTGAACTTGGGACAAGTATCCCCCATCCTCCACACACACACACACCACCACCACTGCACCACCACCACCCGTCCACCTTGATAGCTCATTCAAAGCGATTAACAAAATAAAA
The DNA here is from genome assembly GCA_025403585.1 of Parazoanthus swiftii. Taxonomy (NCBI): domain Eukaryota; kingdom Metazoa; phylum Cnidaria; class Anthozoa; order Zoantharia; family Parazoanthidae; genus Parazoanthus; species Parazoanthus swiftii. The sequence goes on from JAOBYE010722300.1 coordinate 1,294, forward strand.
TTTCCTCGATTTCGGATGGGTTATAATCAAGCAGTGCTTTTTCTGCGTCAGAAGAGAATACAGTTTACAGTAATTTGTGTTATACAACATGCTGAGCGGGTGTTTATAAAATACCAATTTTTATCAGAACGAGTTACGTTAGTTTTATAGCTAGCATTGTTTATAAGCGGCTACTTCTGTTCTTACTTTGGACACCGAGTGTATCCCTTATGTTATTTCAATAATTTTGTTATCAAGTTGAGAGAGCGTTTTGTCGGAATGACCTTTGCCTTATGTTTTAAACTCTGTCAATTAAGGCATCGATCGGAAACCAGAAATAACCCCACATGAGGGTTTGGCGATAAAAGATGGATCGGAATGCCATTTGATTGCTGCACCCGAGACAACGAATGCTATACGTGAAAATTACTAAAAACGCTTGGTTTTTGATCCACTTTGAGATTTATAGAGCGATAATTCTCTAAATTGTGTTAACAATGAACTTGTTTTCCCTGTGCGGATTGCTGTTCGTTGTTGCTGCGGTGTCTGTACAGACAACAATAGGCGAGGATGTCCGTAAGTACCGATTGCATTTATGGTTTATAGATACATGCGGTCATGATCAATTGTGGTGTGTCTGAAAAAGGTATAATATTGCAGTTCCTCCGACAACGGAGTTACTAACCACAAAGTTCCTTATGTTTAAATACAATAAAAGTTCACGGGAGCTTTTTCAGGTTATAGATAAGCCGACTCTTCGGTCGAGTTTCTTACTGTGATGCAGCAGAGAACATGACCCTATTCACTGTTGGCTATGAAATATGGTTGTCTTATCGATAAGTGTGAAGGGTTCATTGTGACCAAATTCCTAGCTATAAAAAGTTGTACTGAACTGAGAACTAACCAGTTATGCATATATGCATGTATGTATGTATGTTAGTTATGTCTTTGATTATACAGGCAATCTGTCATGTTGTGTTTCTAACCGAGTTAAAATTTAAATGAGAACAAAGTGCAATTTAACTTAGATAAAATAAAATAAGTTCAAGACGTCAACATTTCCGAGTTCTAAGTTCCAAAATCTTTAAGGTTGAGGGTTCGATGCTACAAAGTATACGGCTGCTTTTAGAAAAAGTTACAATTGTGGTTTTTGCGGGTTATTATTCAGATAATACCATTATTAAAAGGAAGCAATTCAATTTTCAACATGTTATCCTTTTGAATACCAGCCGAGAATATCGAATGTGGAAAAACAAGTTCAACTCTGTCGTGTTTGATGCTGCGGTAACGTTTTTCTGAATCGAAGTGGTGTAAATTTCGAGGTTGCAGATTTGTCAAACAGAAATGAGAAATAGGTTCATCAATAAGACTTGCGAAACACGCAACTATGACTATAAAGATTCGGCCTAGGTACTTGAATCCGAAAGTGTTTTCTCAGCTATAATATGCAGACGCATCTGGCAGCCGCTAGATGATCCAAGCTTGACCTCTGAGCCGAGTGCAGCCAACACATTTGAAGTTTGTTCAATATTTCGTTGATGACGCATGATACACACCCGAAACCAATGTTTCAGGAGGACTTTTCTGTTTTCACCAGTTTTACAACGACAAAACAAATAAAAATGGTGAGGGTAATTTTGAACGAGTTCTTAGTTTTCCGAAACTGTTGCCGGAAATATTCTTGTGCCGGATCGGATTTTGGAGAGCAAATTTTTAGCAGGAAGTGGGTGTCCCAGTCTACCGAGGGTGGAGACATCAGCAAAAGCCCATTTCAAACTGAAATTAAAAATTGCCAAATTTGTTTCACTTCCTGTTAATTGGCGTTTAACTGGCGTCCCGGGACTGATTAATACTTTAATTGAATATTTGCTTAACTTTCCTCTAGTAAGCTTTAAACTGACAGTTTGCCCTCGCTGACCGGTTTTACTCATTTCTCACTTCCCTGATTTGTAACTATAGTCTATATATAGTCCGAGGTTAATCTTTTGCAGGATATTTGCTCCCTTAGCAATAATAATGATTTATGTTTGTATTAATAATATATTCTCAGTAAAAATTATATTCCGCCCATAAAATTCAATATTGAAATCCGTGATCATCAGTTCAAAAACCTCCACACGCTCTTGAATTATTCTGTAAAAGTAGAAAACTCGTAGTCGGATTCGCTATCTGGATCAAAACACAGCTAACTGAACGAGTATAGACTGGGGGCAAGCGCGCAAAATCCACACACAAAAGATCATGTAACAGCAAGGCATAAGTTTGCGTAAAGTTTCAGTTGAATTACATTTAGCAAAAATGTTTGAATGGATAGGGGTTTCTCCACTCGGAAAAAAAAGGAAAAACGATATGATGAGGCAGCTCAAGCCAGAATTTGCTATTGAAGTATGAGTTGCTTAAGAAAACCTGACCAAGTTGTTTGGTTCATCACAAAATTGCTAAAAAAGTCAAAAGAAGTTGTCAAGCATCACAGATAATTACCTGAGAAAAAACTAGAAACAAAAAAGTACTGGAGCAAGTAAACTTAATCAGATAATGTTTGGCCAAAAACGAATTAGATGGCAAACCATTTACTTAGTTACTAGAGTGGAGACAAGTGGCTTTGATTTTCCTTGCCGCCATCTAATCGTAAATTATATTTCTGTAAAAAATCGTTAACTATTTCTTTGATATACCAAAAAAAAGCCCCGCAAGATTGTTACCAGTTTTTGTACTTTATGAAAAGATGCGTGAATAAATTACAAAACTTCATAAGACCGATTTAAATCAAGTGCACAATCAACATCCCATCAGTTTAATTTCCATTTTATTTTTTATTTTTTGGCAATTGCGTGCCAATAAAGTGCCTGTTGAAAATCCTGAACGCAAGGGCATACTGCCTCGATAATGCGATTTGGTTAGTTTTAATTAAACGAAATAGTTATAGATGAAAGATACTTTCCATACTGGTAATAAAGTTCGCCCACGTAAAAACAATCAGTAATAATTTATTTCAACAAGCTTAACATGTTTTACATGTTTTATACTATTTCTTACGACTGAAGTAAGATTTGCGCAGAAAAATGACTGAAAGGGGAAGTTTTGTTGATTAAGATCAAAATAGTTCCTATAATAATGGTTTTTTCTGACATGCAACAAAACAAGAAAAGATTTATCATTTTCCTAGTCCCGTGTTTCAGTTGCTCTGACCTTTTAAAGAGAATCCTGTCAGTGTGTTCAAATTGATTTGCAACACATTATCTTATATTATTTGTTTACAGAATATGATGCTGTGAAATCTATATTTAGAAGAAAAAATGTTTTAAAAATAAATTTAGTAAGGAAGTAAGTAAATGCACCAGTAAACAAAAATATACCTTGATGAAAACTTAGTCCATCTATACATTTCCCAACTACTTTGAATAACGTTTTAGAACTTGTCGTACGTATTATAACGTAGTTGCTCGGGCCGGAATGCGCCGAGTTGAGGTTTCGGCTCCGTTTTTATTTTTATGTTTTTCCGAGTGGCGATTGCTCAGTGCATTTTGAGTCGGCGTTACTAAAGGCATCTCGGTAGCACAATGGTTAAGGAATTGAATCAACAGGCATAAAGTATTATTACATTTTTGCCTCTCCTACATCAGGAGAAATTTGAAATGTTTATATAGCAATAAAACAACACGTGATACACGATCTACCAAATATACTGCTAAGCATTTCTTTTACCAGCATCCGTTCACTGCATAATTATTATAAGCTAGTTTATATTTTCCTTAACAGATAAGGTACAAATTGTAGTGAGCAAATGAGATCGAAGTATACGTTGTTTCAATCTATTTCAAATCAGTTATCAAACATATGGTAAGGCCCGAAATAAGCTATTTATGTAGTCTGATTTTTTTTATATTGAATTACCGAAACCAAATATAATAGGTTCATACTTTTTGTTAGTTTTATCAGCTTTTATTGGTTTACTTTTTTTTATCTTTTAAAGATAGCTTTGTTTTAAAGAAATTATTTTAGACATTCGTGTATAGTAGTTGTAGTTAGTAGACGAGGCGCCCCTCAGAGGAGATCCAGTGTATTGTTAATGTTATTATTATTATTATTATTATCATTACCATTATTATTATTATTATTATTATTATTATTATTATTATTACTGTTACTAATATTATTTTTTATTGGATTGTGTAATTTTTGTCAATATTTGTCATAATATCGTTATCATTGTCATTGTTACTATCACTGTTTTTTGCTATTATTGTTCTTGTTGTTATTACCGTAATCGTTATCGCGGTCAACATTGTTATCGTTACCGTTTCCGCAACGCTATTGTTATCGTTTGCCCTATCGTTTTCGTTCACATTTCTCTTTGAACAATCAATCAAGAGACAGAGACATTTTAGGGTACATCGCACTTTGACAGTACAGAATATTGATGAACTAACTGATTTGCCTTTATCACTCCGAACAGTGATCAAGGAAGGAAAATGTCCTCTGAGCAGTTTGCCACTGCGGTGTCCTTTTCAAGTAAAGAGCACATGCGTCGTTGATGTTGATTGTGAAGGAATCGACAAGTGCTGTAACGATGGCTGCAGATTAGTTTGCATGTCGCCAACTAAGGAAGTCCTCAACCTCAAAAACACTGAGCGTAACGATGGAGGTAACATAAGTTATCCTATGTTCTCTATTTGGCCTAAAGCCTCTAATAAGTCCTCCCTTCTCATCAACCCTTAGTCTCTAAGGCCTCAGTGGTCTGATTTTTAAATGATTGGGTTGGGGACGGGGGTTGTGGTCAATTTACTTGGTTTTTCTTCACTAATAAGAATTTTGCGGAAATTTCAATTCACTAGTGGCAGTTGCCGTGAGCGACGGAATTAAATCTGCCGTGACACTTTGGGGCCATCCTAGAAAACACTGACAACAAAGCAAAAAAGGATAAGCTTAGTCGTGTACCAAATTTCCTTTCTACCTTCAAAAATTCTTGACATAATTTACACGTTAGAGCCATCATGATTTGAAGAAGCTAAAATGCTATTGACATTTTAGTGTTAGTTAATGAAACCATTAATTTTACACATTCCTATTTTTTTCTTGCGGCACTCTAAAACAAACACTTTACCACTGGTTTGACTAAAAATGGTGGCCACCTGAACAAATAAGTGTGTTTTCTCAGCTGGGTACTATTCCAGACAGATATAATTCCAGTAAAATTTTAATTCGTGCGTGATTATTAAAAAAGCTTTTAATAGAAACAGAAACTTTGTCACTCATACTAAACACAGGATAATCGTACAGAGGGTAGGAGAGCATTCTAAGACTATTTCGGAGTTTGGCCGAACCAACCAAGTGTTTGTTAGCCATGTTGCTCCTTCTTTTAATCAGTTTAGGCTGGACCCTTTCGTGCTCAAAAATCAACCATGTGGTGCTGCTGAATTGTTTTAACCTGTCTCCCACTTTATTCATTTAAATAGAGTTGGAGAAGTATCTCATCTCTAACAGAAGTTTGATTTTCGTGAGCAGTTCCTTGAATTTCGCAATCGAAATTTACTTAGGGCCTCCACAGTCGAGGGAAATAGTTATCGATAAATATCTAGTAATTGCATGTAGATAACAAAAAGTAATCTATTGCTATAAACCTCTTGTGTCTTCCAAGTCATTGACAACAAACTGTCAAAAATCTAGTATGTGCGAGGTTAGCGCAGTTGGTAAGACCTCTGACTTCCAACCAGGAAGCCTCGGGTTTAATCCCCGGTATGGTCGAAGGTTGAACGTTGGGTGACCTTCTTTCTCCACATCGTCTGTGGACAGGGACGTTAAGCCATTGGTCTAGTTTCCTGGAATGTTACTTTAGGGGAATTAAAAGAACCCACACACTTCTCGAAAAGAGTAGGGTAATCCCGGTGTTGTGGTGAGGGCCACACGAGAGAGTACACCATATGGATGTAAGTTTGCTACCGCCAATAAATAAAGTGTCTTCACCTTATCTATAGCTATTGAATTTTCTTTTTCATAAGGGAAAATACTTGGCTAATTTGTTTTAAGTTATCCCGTCCGTGATCATAAGAGATTATCATCGACAAATAAACCAGTTTGCGACACGTGATGCGTAGCTAGGGAAGTTGTCACATATTGGTTGTCGACAACTATTTATCTGATCTCTCGTGCGCGGAAAAGCTGTATCAAGCAATAAAAGGCGCCAATTAGTTTTTGTTATCTACAACTTTTGCTATTTTTGTTTATCGATAGCTATTTCCCTCATCTGCGAAGGCCCAAAGCTTGCATTGGTGTTTTAAGAAGAAAACAAATTTTGAGAAATTTTTACCTGGGCTTTATGTTCAACATCTTTAATGTTGACATGTGTCTATTGTTTTAGTCTGCGAAACTCCTCTGGACCTTGGGTTTCTGATAGACTCTTCCGCCAGTATTGGCTACAAGAACTTCAAGAAGATTCAGAAGGTTATGCAAGCAGTGATTGAGTATTACACAATCTCAGAACACGGCACCCACGTGGCCGCCATTTTGATAGACGGTGAACCCAGACTGTCCTTTGGATTCAACACGTTGAAGGGTAAGAAACTAAACATGGTGGAAGTACAGAGACTGATTCAGGCCATGCAGTACAGTAAGGGAAAGACCAGAATTGATCTGGCGCTGCACGTAGCTTCCAAGGAAATGTTCAGCAAACTCGGCGGGTCACGTAGGAACGTGCGAAAGGTATATTGATAGTTACATTGCTTGCAGAACATTATTTGCTTATTTGTTTTTGGCCACATCCATTTCTCACAAAACAATATTGAAGTCTTCTAGTGCCTTATAGTTTTACAATTATGTTTTTAGGTGCTGGTGGTGTTCACGGATGGAATGCAGACTTGGGAACCCGCCCTAATGACCCCTCTGGGCAAGGCTGCAGAGGCACTGAAGCGAAAGGGTGTGCAAATTTTCCCTGTCGGTTTCTGGACGAAAGAACTTAACGTTGGCTCCCTGATGAAGATAGCTTCGGATGAAACCATAATTTTTAACATGGATTTCATCCCTGAGTTCCTTGACGCCATGGCCAGAATTGGCAAAGTAAAATGTTAAGGTAATTTTAGAGATCTCGCTCTTGATGTACATTTTATTAATGAAAGGAACATTCCTCAACTTACTTCTTAATATGCATGCCACGCATCACACACAATCCAAAGGTGGCAGCTGGGGTATTTCTGCTCTAAATGCATTGTTAGAGGAAATTGCTAATTATCGATGCTTTCGTTTATATTCTACTAAAAATATGGCTGCAAATCATGGATCTGATCTATTCTTCCATTAGAAAATATACAGTCCCACAAACAATGTGTTACTATAATACATTTTTCTGAAATTTCTGTAAGACATTTTTGTTGTGGAAAATTATACAAAAAGAGAGCATGAAACTCAAAACCTTCAAATGTTGCTGTATTTTGTACCATTTTAAAAATAACCGTGTCGAACGTAGTTTTTCCAAACTATTAACAGCTTCACGATTCTTAAAGTTTTGTTTTGAAATTTTTTTTGCCAATTGAACAATGGGAGACTAACCGACCACGTAACTGAAGGCAAATGCAACATATCGTGATTCATAGATCTGCAGAAAACAATAACATCATCAGCAAGAAAGACAACATTAATATTTTTCTCGCCAAAGTTGTATTGAAGGAAACAGTATTAAGGACAGACAATTGAGATACAGATAGTTGCTAGCAGCCATAGCGGGTTAAACGAGCCAGGTATCCAGACCTGTAAATCTGTGGTTGAAATAATTTCCAGGAGCAAACTGGGCAAATTTCATGCTTTTAGCTGTCAATTTATTGCAGCAAGTCGGTGATTACAAATGTAATGCACGAGGTATTTCACCCATGATCGGCACCAATGTTTGTTTTGCATTTATTCAACAGAGAAAGCCTATCCACAGGATGAACCGTTTGCATTTCATTTTAAAAAGAGGAAGAACAGCAACTTAGAATAAAAAGCAAATACTGATCTGCGCAACCATAGTTAATAAAACGTACTGGTTATGAAATTCGGCAAATTTCTTGTTATAGGTCTTTTGTTTATTGGCCCTGACCATGCACAAAGCACAAAAAGGTATTGCAATGCATATGAACAACTATGTAGGCTCACACATTAAACAAAGCAATGTGAACTGTCACGGTTTGTTCAACGTAAGACAAAGCAACTTTTTAGAATTCTTTTGAAGTTTGTTGGGCTTCATAACCAGTACGTTCTATCAACTGTGGTACAACAGACATCAATCCCGAGGTCTTTTTAAAAGTTTGCTTTAATCCATTAAACTAAGGGTTAATATTGTTGCCGCTATATAACTTTATTTTAGTATGCTTTGCTTCATCTTACAAACCATTTGTAGAGAAATGTTTAAAAAAAGTTTTCTAGTATGAATTGTAAAACTTGTGGATATAACAGTTAATAAAAACAGTTTATAGTATACATTAAAGCAAGGCAAGTTTTGTTTTCAAGATACTCTGGCAGAACCGAAAACATTTAATCACTTTTCAAACTCAAAGACAAAAACACTCATTCATCAAAAAGTGTTTAAGAGGGAGTGTGTTCTTGTGGTGCAAAACAAAAAGAAAATTGAGAGCACGCACAGGCGAACACGAAAATCCTTTGAAAGATTCGGAACCACTAAATGATGATAATGAGCGAGGCACATAAGACAATCCATAAATGGAGAACAGATCTTCAAATGGAAAATTCTTTTGGGCAAACAACATACTAATGAAGACGGACTGTCTCCCTCTGAGAGGAACAAAGGGTCTTCTTATTGTTGCTCACAAGTCCGTTTTTTCCCCTGTGGGAAAGTTTTTGTGCAAACTATTCAACGAAAGAGACTCTAATTTGCTGACTCTTGAGGTCTCAAACTCATAGAACTTCTGAGTTCTTCTGATATGCTAATTTTGATTTGGTGCCTGTATTCGTGTTTTTGTCTGATACACGAGTGTTACTTGACGTGTAGTTTATGTTAGTCCATTGGACACTGAAAAGGGCGCACGTTGTTTGGCCTTAACAACCTCGATCCTCGATCCTTTTCCAGGGAAATTAGTAGCCCCAGGATCGAGGTTGTGGCCTCAGGCACCTCCTTTTAGCTTAAGATCCGTACCTGACATATGTAGAGTAAACTAAGTCAAGTAAAGAAAGAAAGAAAGAAAGAAAGAAAGAAAGAAAG
>JAOBYE010722311.1:0-10459 GCA_025403585.1 Parazoanthus swiftii
TAATACAAGGCCAAACAATGAGACCAAGGTTCCCCAAAGACCGTCAATTATATACTACAATCACCTGCAGGTCCTCCCCCGTCTCTGAAGACAGTCCTGTCAGGTCCTCTATTCGTCGACTGATTCGTCTGATGACGTCAGCTTGGTCGTCTCTGAACCAAGCACTGTATCCAGGAAGTTATACTATTTAACCCCCTTCTTAATACCACTAACCATCGTCTCTAATAATAACCTAAGAAATAGTCACAACATGCAAACAACAGCCCTTGTAACGATTCTTGAAAAGTAATCAAGCCTTGGTTTCATACGAAATTGTTGCATGGAGTAACACCTATAATAATACATTTCTTTCAGTTTCTTTTTTCTTGTATCTGCGTGTTTTTATTTGTGTCTGTCATCATTGTCCACTAATTCTAATTCTTATTAAAATAGTCAAGCTGCCCGACTAGCAAGGTTATTTTGGGCAACTTGTACCTAAATCAGTCGCATCATTGCTACTTAAATTCTGTATGGATAAAAATTGTACAGACAGTTTTCCCTGATCTTTATTATTTTATTATGTTCAACAATATAATAACGTACTAGTTTTGTTGTTGGCCTTTTTTCTTGTATCTTTGTGTGCCTTATTTGTGCCTGTCATTATTGTCCACTCTTTCTAATCTTATTAAAAATAGTTAAGCTGCCCGACTAGCGTAGCCCCCAGGGTTGTTTTTGCAACCAAAATCAGTCACATCACTATTTTTTCAATTATGAATAAAAAATGTATGTACAATTTTTTCCTGATCTTTTTATATATGCAATTAATGAGACGTGATGTCATATTGTAGTGCAGGTAGTCAAATAAACAACAACTGTTTAAGTCACGTAAAGTCACTGCAAAAAGCTGTAAAATCTGCTATAACTTCTGTCTACAAAAATATTGCAACCTCATTTATTCTCAGTTCATTATTACAAAAGTGCCGTTATATGGGCGTTTTTTATTAAGACACCAGGCACTGCGCGAAAGAACAACCAAAAAAGAAGACTGCAAAAAAAAATAATAATAATAAGTCTGGTCCAGAAATTCAGTCACGCATCCGGTTGAAATCGATTTTGCCGTAAGTAAAACTTCTGCTCGATGGGACAAATCCAATAAAATAAAATAAAATAAAATAAAATAAAATAAAATAAAATAAAATAAAATAAAATAAAATAAAATAAAATGAAATGAAATGAAATGAAATGAAATGAAATGAAATGAAATAAAATAAAATAACTGAATAAACGCATGTTTTCATTACCTGGGGACCTCGTTCTTCATCCAACTCAACCGCCATCACAGCCGCCGCTCCCTTCTCATTGACAGAGCAATCATTGCCTTGCCAGAAGAAATACGCTGTCCTCACACGGCCTGCAATTGTTGAATGACACCTTTGTTTTCTGTCCGAAGCAATTCTATCCACCAGGACAAAATAGGCCCACCGAATAACATAGCCTTCACCTAGAATGAAAGAATAAAATACTTAGTAAGCGAATGACTTTAATCTATGAATGTGGTACACGTATCAGTTCTTAGTCACTAAAATTTTTGTAAGACCAAATTTATGGTATCAAATGGATATGATACTAAACTCACTTTTTCGCTTTTCACTCAAAATGATATCATTAGACTTACAGCTGCTACTACCTTTTCTACTGCCATTAACATTTCATTTACCATTACCGTAAATAACTTGTGGTTTGAAGCTCAAGAAAGTCTTGTGGATCTTGTGGACGCAAAACGTCAGAGATTCGAATTAAAATTGTAACCGCCTGCTCTGTCTTTGATGTTTCTTGTTACTGTCTGAGGTCATTTGGGTAAAATAAAACAAAAAAGAGTTTGGTATTCATAAAAATTTTATCTTTTGAACTCCTTATTTTGCTATTTAGAAAAGGCAGTATTCCGTCTGTTTTTCTCTTGCATCTTTTTTTTTTCTGGGCATTTTCAAACCTGTGCGAAATAAATGGTTTGTTTGAGACCTTGGCAGTTAAAGAAACTCAAAAGGAAAATACTAAGTTGAGTTTCGAAAAGTTTAACTAATTTTTGAAGATTTAACCAAAACTTCGCCACTATCTTCAAAACTATATCGAAAATCTTCTTGGTATGACTTCCGTTAACATGTGATTTGCTAATAGATGTAAAAATGTTTGCAACAGAGGCTAAAGACACTCTTTCATTCCAGTTTACAAAAAATCTATAAAACAATTGCTTGTGTATACAGATTGTGATATTAACTCCCCAGGACGTAGAAAACTTGAGGAGGAACATAAACTGTCAGATTTGCCAAGAGTTCCCCTTGTACTTCTGTTGAGCTCTACAACTTCTGGAGTGTTCATACTACTTTAGTGGCACTCCCAATCATCTTGTTTAGTAAGGCTGAAAACTCAATGGCAACTACTAAAGACAAGAACAATTCTGCATCAAAAGTGATAACAGCTATAAGTGAAAAATAAAGCAGATTTCTTGTTAACCAAAAGAGAAATAACAGGAGCAATCGGGAAATCAAAGCCCTATTATGTGTCGACTCTTGACAACTCTGATAGAATGATATGAGTGTGATAAGATAAAGTGCTCTGCAAATATCCCAAGTAATATCTTTTGAGAGAAAACCCCAGTAAGAAAATGGGCCCACACGGAGAAAGAGAAAAAATCTCTGACCCCGGCGGGAATCGAACCCACGACCTCCGGAATAGATCACCGTTGCTCTACCGACTGAGCTACAAGGCCAGTTGGGGTTGGTCGGGGGTAATTAAGATGGTAATAAAAATAACCTTACTGGTTACCCACTCACTTTCTTGACAAGTCTGTTTGTTAAATAGTTCTTTGACCAATTAAATAGTTTTGATCAAGTGAATATACTCCGGATTAAAACGTAAGGAACTGCTAACTCACGAAGCCAGTAGTTTTGTGTGGAACAACTGTGAAACTTCCCCTTTAATTCCACAGTTTCAACAACACACGATGAACCATACCTGAGTGAAAGTGCCCATAATTCTGCTGCGGCAGGGCGAAGTGCCTGTATTCGTTGATATGCCACACAGTGACACCCACGGTGCTCACTAAGTTACCCTCTTTGTAGTAGTCCCCAGTCCACTTAGTTTGTACCCCGTGACCACGCCCAACATTTGTTCCTTCCAATATCATTTCTGGAATTGCCTCCATTGGCGTCATTAGCATCTTGGGTTCGCACGGCTTCAACTCAGGCGCTGGAGGCAGCTTAATGGACGAAAACAGAGAAGAAATCATAAGGATTACTAGCAGTGGAATCGGGTGTACAAGTACTTCCATAACCATTTCAATCAAATATTATATTCAAATCTGGAACCATTATTCAGAATAGTGTTAGCCAGTACAGAAACCCTGTTAATATGACCAAGAACTGGACAAAAGATTTGTTTTGGTCTAGCTGACGTGGTTGCTTCTTTCTTCTACTCGACACCTTGCAAAAATTCTCAAATATCATGCTGTACAGGCAAATGAGGTGCCAGACAGTTAAGATGTTAAATGCTTGACTACAAGAGTCGTGGGATCTGCGAAGTGTTTCTCAGTTTGCCTGCTAACTGTCATTAGACTTTTCAGGCGGTTGCATGAGCAAACTCGAGATAAATAAAGAACAAAAAATATTGATCAGAAACTCGAAGGTTTATGATAGTTGCATTCATTTGATGCAGTTGTCCGATTTTCCTTTAAGAAATTGACTCAGCTTTGTTTGAGCAAATGAAATGTGGATGAAAACCATATTTTAAAATGGTATTGATAACTAGCCTTAGATCCTTGAGGCTACTGTGTTACTTCATCTTGCAAATTAGTTTTACCCGTAGATCCGAAATTATGGGGAAGCGTAGCGGTGACAATATTTAGTTACATATTACCGGTATCAGCTCGTACTTACTGGTCTCAGATCCCCGGAGCTGACATGTCCCTTCATCTTGATGATCTTTGTTGGGTCAGGCCAATCCAGGAACTTCTCTCGGAACAGAATAGTTTCTGCTTTCTCATGAAGGCGTGCCAGTAACGCCCAAGATGGTCGAGCGGGCGTCCCTTTACCGTCTCCTTCTTCCTCTGATCCATCCTCCCTGCCATAAGGATACAATGGATTGTATGCGTCGTTTGGTTTAAATGGTGTTTCAAACTCCTGCTTTGCCAGGGCGAACACTGTCTTGCGAGCACCTGACAACGACTGCTGACCATTCCATACATACATCTCTGAGCCAAAGTCAAACACAAAAACCTGCCAAGAAAAGATCAACTAGATCAATGGAAAATGCAGACCTCTCTCATTGAAAATGGATAACTTTGAAAACATCACTGAAAGTGGAGACTTTCGAAAATACAGTGTCGACTCGACTTTTGACCATGTTGATACGGACAGATGAAGATGAAGACTTTCGGCTTCATTGACTTGGGTTACAGGTATGATCTTGTGGTATCGATTTCCATTTTGGAAAATTTAAACTTGGACGCTGATTTCAAAAGAAAACATAATGAAAATCGACAAGAATCTATTTTGCATCATTTTAGCAGTTAAGTGTGTAAGGGTGAACTGGTTCGAAAATGCTAGTGTGGATAACTGAACAAGTGTTTTCTACTAAAACTGACACGAAGCTATGTGTACACATAACTCAGCCCGACAAAACAATAATGCATCCGAACCACGACAATGTGTTCTCGCATTGCTGGTCAAATATAAAAAAAAAACCTTTGAAATATTGCTTTTAGATACTGAGTCTAAATGAAGTCTGAATTGCAAAAAAACCCTGTGTGTCACTGTGGTTAATGCAAGCATCCTGCTGTTTTGAACCAAACAAACAAACTCTTGAAAACAGTACTAGCGGGATGGGATCAGAATACATAGCTTTCAGTAGACTGAGGATCTGTTAGTATGACAAAGCGCTTAACAGTTTGCCTTTCATATACGTATTAATTTTGACTACAGATTTATACGGCATTATTAGAGTCATTTCTGTAAAGAATTCTGGCGTAATTGAATGATCTGAAATGGGACAACAGACTCCCAATGAAAAAGGTTTATTACAAAGTTAAATAGTTAGTAAACTCCACCATAAACTAACACACCTCCTTAGTGTCAAGTATATGAAACTGCGGCAAGTGTCCACACATATTCTCTATAGGCACCAATCGTGGGGGATCTGTCCAATGGACCTTGTATACCATGTTTGTCTTGATTAGTCCCTTCTCATAATCCTCATCTCTGGCGATGGTGCTTGCAGCTGGAGCAGTACCATATTAGTGTTAGTTTCCTGGGTTCAGAAGTAGGGGAGGAACGGAAGCGAGAGGAGGAGAGTGGAGAAGAAGGGCTCTAAGAAAACGTCGTAGAAAAGAAGAATGTGGGTCTAATAGTCCTGGATATTAACAAGCTTATGGCAACATATCATTCAGGGCGAGGCTGTTAAAGATCCGTTGTGCATCCTTGAAAACATAAAAATCCTTACAAAGTCTATATTTCTGCGATCTCATGCAGTGTCTTACTGTTTAAAGTCTTACTTTTCTGAGATGCCACACGCCTTATATTATTTGTTCATTATTTCAAATTCATAATGGAGGGTATGCTGTTATATTACGACTGTCACACGTATAGTTATGTAAATTGTCTGAAAATAATATTTAAATTCATACGAATTTCTTTGATGTCGTAAAAAAGAAAACTCCTTGTTACCTCTTATTTCACTTTGCGGGTCTCCATTAATCAGTTTGTAAAACTTTCTGACAGAAGCATTGTCGTTTTCTTGTCCTTCTTGATTAATGTACACAATGTCCTTTGCCTTACAATCCAGCTCTCTCTTTGTTAAAACACGTGAAGCAATGTCTGTGACCTGCAGATTAAACGACAATTTTTTTAGGAAAATGCACTAGACATTCAACATAATCTAAATCTACATTTATCAAAGGCTTGCTCATTTAGTAAAGCAGCTGATGGTACTAATAACTTAACTTGGTTCAACTGCAGGACCGTAGCAAGGGGAGGGGCTGGGGGGGGGGCGTGTCCCCCCAGTTTTTTCACCAACAAATGAGTCAAGTTCAGCAACCAAAGTCTGAGAAAAACGGGAACTTTTTTACCAGTTTTAGACACTGATTTTGTTTCAACTTTTAAAACCCAGGAAAACCGTTTTCAGACAAACTTATTTTCAAAATTTCCAAGGGCTGCATGCCCCCGGACCTCCTGGAAGGGTCGCAACTTCGGCTCTCGATTGTGCCCCCCCCCCAGTTTTCCATGGCTTACTACGGCCCTGAACTGACACCATTATCTTGAATTAGAATATTGATAGGTACACTTTAACAATCATTATATTATATGCCATTTACAGTATACAACTAACATTCAAAGATCAATAATTGCGCAAGTCCTCATGTTCTTATTAAATAAACAATAGTTACATTGGTTTGTAGAGAATACTTGAGGCACGTCTAAAACAGAAATATAGATGTCTTATAATCAGGGTTCCCACCCTAGCCTTGATTCAACATGAAATTCAAGGTCCTGTAATTGAAAATAACTTTCCACGACCTTTTCTAGCAGATTCAAGGCCGACCTTCTTTGGCAAACAACACTCGAAGTTTTTAAAACAAAAAAAATACATTTCTCAAAGTTTTAACAATTGACTATCTGGTGCCGCAGCTGGTCACCATTTCAAGAATTTTCAAGAATTTCAAGTCATTTTCAAGTTCTCTCCAGGCATTTTCTTCACCAAATCCAAGGACTTTCAGGAATTTTCAAGGACCATGGGATCCTTTGTACTAAATAACAACTTTGCTAAAACAACTGTTTAGTGTTTGATAATTTCATCCATGGACCATCTTTGAACGGAATGAGGAAAATAATGACTTTGTACACAATGTTAGCTGTTGGTGGTGTTTAAACTAACTCGCAGACTTAAATTAGCTGTGAGCATAGTTGATAGAGCGAAATGGTTATGAAACTCGAACAGTTTCTTTGTTGTAGGTTTTTGTTCTCTCTATCTCTTTTGTTCGTTGGCCTTGACGGTGCCCAAAACACAAAAGGTATTGAAATGCATATGAGCAACTATCCAGTAAGAATATTTGAGCTCACACATTGAACAAAGAATGTGCACTGTCACGGTTCGTTTAAGATAAAGCAGCCTTGTACACTCCTTTTGAAGTTTGTCGAGCTTCACAACCAGTTAGTTTTATGATCTATGGTTTTAATTGAGCAACTGTACAAATGAATTGAACAAAGAATGTGTACTGTCACGGTTCGTTCAACCTAAGACAAAGTAGCTTTATGCACTCCTTTTGACGTTTGTCGAGCTACACAACCAGTTAGTTTTATCAACTATGCTGTGAACAACCAAAGCAAACATTAACCAATCACCAACCTTTGCCTTCTCAAAGGCATTTGCTTCCTTTCCAATCCAGGCAAACAGCTCATCTTTAGTTATCAGCACATAGCAATCTCCAGAGTTCAGTGATTTCTGTGTAGGCTCCACCAGTCTTGTTTGTACAGAACGACGCCCTAACAACCGAAGAAACATAGCAATAATTATACATTGCCAGCATTTTTTAAAAGCAATTGCACCGGTCTCTTAAAATATTGTTAATCATTTAATAATTAAATTGTTTTGCAGACGCCTTACTTAAGTTTATAGTTTCATATGAACAGCAAAACTATGGATATTAGCCTACGGCCTTAAGTAATTCACTTGGATAAGAGCTCAGGGTAATCCAATTTATTAAATACACAGCACTGGATATTGAATTTCTGGTAATCTGATTGGCTCTCTATTAAGGGTCTAAATCATATTATTATCCTGTAGTTGTCCAAATATGGAAACTGACAATTTTATCACAGAAAATTTTCCCTCGAAATGGCCGAAAAATCGAGTCGGTAGAAGATAAAGTTCGAGATATTTTTATCCAGTGTTTGGCATGTACATGTAATAAAACAATTACTCCACTCACGCATGTTGGATATGAGCTTATGATAGGTGCTCGGCACCTCGTCCGCTATCTAACCCGCAATTGTAGAATAATTGTTACAGGTAAATAACAGTGACTGGAAGGTTTGCTAAGGCTAAGTTTAATATTCTGGGTTTAGTTTTGACACACATGGTTGTTATTTCTTTTGGGCATAGGGGTTAGTTTTGAGACAAGGCACATTTAACCCCATTTAGGCAAGGGGGGAAAATCAGCCCCCACTTGGTTTTTATATGATTTCTCCTTTCTAGATAAAGATAATGACACAGGATTTAGTTACGTTTTATCAAATTTTATAGTGAAAAGGATGACATATATTTGAGGGTGAAAACACTTAATTGAAATGGAGACTTTGTTGAAATACCGTATACATTTTTTTCTTTTATGGTTAAATTTTAGCACAAGAAATAGCCCGGACTGGCCGGAGTTAAGACTGAAAACCACTAAATATTCAGGATAAACGGTAAATATATATTCTTGTAAAATCTTGTTCTTTTTTCTTCTTTTTGGACTTTTTAATTTAGGGTGTATTTATGAGGAGGGTTTCCTGCTGTTTTACTAAGGAGGGTGTTGGGTGCTAAAATCCTGTAGGAGACATTATGTGCTCCGCACATAATCAAAATAGATAAATAAATGTTAAATACATTTACAACTTTGTGTGGGGGCTTAACTTTGGAAACTAATGAACACCATTAACAAGCTGGAAATTCTTCCAACTAATTTATACCTTTAATGTGTATCAGCATCACCGGTTTAACTCCTCTGTACTCATCCTTTAGTTTCTCTTGAGTACCTTCCGTTTTACGTAGCTTCACCCTGGTAAAGTCCTCAGTACTCGCAAGGCCTGCGAGTGCTGATGCCGCCAGACTAAGGTCCATAGTATGTCTTCTCCCTGGTGGGGAATAAGTATATAAAAAACTTATTATAAGGCTGACTGACTTCGCACGCTGTGATTGGTCAATTTCAGGTCCGGAAGTAGCCGTACGGACCTCTAGTTCCAGGGCCGTAGCAAGCCTTCGAAAACTAGGGGGGCACCTCCAAGAGCCGAAGGTGTGAGCCTTTTAGGGGGGTCCGGGGGCATGCTCCCCCGGGAAATTTTGAAAATTAGTTTGTCTAAAAACGTACTTCCTGGGTTTAAACGCCATTTGAAACAAAATCAAAGCGTCTAAAACTAGTAAAATATGACAAGTTTTTTTCAAACTTGGAGCAATTTTCTGAGCTTGATACATTTGACACATTTGCTGGGGAAAAACTGGGGGGGTACCGTCCCCCCGACCCTTCCCCTTGCTACAGCCCTGAGTTCTAGAGCGCCCTCACTTGCTTCAAATAATCAACAAAGCCATATAATAAACATCTTATTATCCTCGTTTGCTCGGTCCGTATGACAAGTTATGGATCCTCGTTTTTTCCTTCCTTGTTTTCATGGCACTTGGGCAACCAACTTCAAAGAATTATGGTTGTTAGAGAAAACACTCTCCGTAAGTCCAGGCAGAACCTCCCAGTTGAAATTATGGGGGTAAGTGTGACATTTATTATCCAACTTCAGTTCAGGCTCATCAAAGTACTGCAAGACTAGTAACAATTTCCAGCCATACAACATAGTTAACATATTAAACTGTCTAGTAAGATATAAATTATTGTGGTAGTTCCTAAATGATATCCAAGTTCCGGCATGTATCATAAAGTATTGTAATATTGCACTGCATTGCTTTGCATTTAAATTGATGCATTATATTTCAATTGTTAACTGAATTATATTATTTTTTGTGATAACTACATTGCCAAATAAAAACAGATTATGATCAAACAACTAACTTATTACTCACATAGGTTTTCTGGGTCTTTGTATTTCTTCTTCTTCCTCCTGATGACTGGATGTTCACTAGAGGTTCCCTTCTTGGCGGTTGGTTTGGAGCCAGCTTCTTCATCTGCTGGCTGAATTTAAATCATTCTTTAAAGTTTTAGTGCATATGGGCAAAAGTGGTTTTACTAGATGCATAACTTATAAATTCATACATGACTGCATCCAGGTCCAAAGTGACTTTATACCAGGGTCTTGAGTAGACAGTTGAAATCAATTTTCAAAAATTCTCTGCCAAAAGTTTTTTGAAAAACAGTTTTGAAAACTTCCAAAGATTTTCCAAAGATTTTCAAAAATGTCATTTTGAAAATTTTAACTCCCAACAATTTCAAAATGAAACTTTTATTAAAACTTTTGTATCATTTTCCAAAATATTACAAAGATTTTCTGAAAATTATGCCCGCTTGATAAATTTAAAGATTTTCTGCCAAAAGCTCCTGCAAGGTCGATCAAAGGACGTGCAGAAAAGGACGCCATCCAAAAAAACCCACAAACCCTTGCACAGGTAGCATCAAATATACCCACAAACTCTTGCACAGGTAGCATCAAATATACCCACAAACCCCTGCACAGACCTGTAGCATCAAATATACCCACAAACCCCTGCACAGGTAGCATCAAATATA
>JAOBYE010722322.1:0-10458 GCA_025403585.1 Parazoanthus swiftii
CAAAACGCTGGTGTTGGGAAGGGGTCCGACGCTAACGATGATACCCTGGTTGATACGGGGGAGGAAGACAGAGAGGGAAAAACGCAGTCGGAGAGGTACAAGAGGAAGCCAGAATCGGGTCGGTTTGAGGAAGCGAGGCGACCTGTAGTTGACAAAGTGGATGCTGGAAATCGGCACGGTGGAGCAAAGCATTCATCAGGTGAAGGGTCACAGCCAAGTGATGCCCTCCATATTGAAGACTTGGAACCTGCTGGTGTGACCCCATCCAAGGTAGAGTGTGCTTAGATTTTTTTTTTTTGTGGGGGGGGGGGGGGTCAGCTCTAAAATTTTGTGGAGATGGTACAATTTGATTTGGGGTGGTAACTTGATTGAAAATGTTAATGAGACAATTTTAGTGAAATTAAAACTTGCAGTTCAATCTATCGATTGATCTCAAGTGAAGGTTCTTCCTTGGTGCTCTTTTATGTTTAGGCTATCCTGCTAGTTATGGGTATGAGATGTCGATACCAACCCAGGCCCTAATCAAGCCTCTGGATGGTTGCTACACAAGAATTCTCTGATTGTTCCCACACATAAGTTGACTTATTCTTGATAGCTTTAAAGGCAACCTTACCCCAACGATATTTTGTACCTGGTGTTATGAAACAATAGATAGGTTGATATTCCTTTGAAAAATGATCTTATCGCATTATTCTTTTTTTCGAAGTTAAGTCAACATGATACGACAAATTTTTAAAGTCTTTTATTAAAACATTAAAGTTTGCGTTGGAAAGCATATTGAAGTGACCTACCACGTAATCTAAATAAGTTATAAAATTGGGTTCATTAAGTTGAAAAGAGCATGCAATTAGTTCTGGCTTTTTTCTTTCTTTTTTAAATAAAAATATCAGCAAATGTAATAACTTAATGAAACATGCTGTTAATGATAGTAAAGAAAATTAAAAAGAATGTCGTGTTGTTGTAGAGAGAATGGGTGATTCTAACTAGCTGGTGTAACAGAACACTGTTTAAGTCGATACTTTTGTTTTGTTTTTTTTAGCAAAAGCAAGCATCTCGGAATGGTAAAAAGAAACGTGGAAAAGGTAGGCATATTCTGTACTGATTAACAACCGACCACTTCAATTCACTGAACACGGAGACACCTCCTGAACCAGCCCCACATCAGAGGGGTTGGCGCAGTGGTAAGATCTCTGCCTCCCAACCCTAAGGCCACCGGTTTGAATATTTGGCTGACCTTCTTTCCCGCTAAAGTTGACTCAGCTTTCCATCCTTCCGAGGTCGGTAAAATGAGTACCAGCATACATGGACCGCTTAGAAGCGGCTGCCAGAGGCGCCTATATATGCTTCCGGTCCGCTGGGGGTAAATGATCATTGTAAAGAGCCTTTGAATATGTATAAATAAATGGCGCTCTATATATAAATGCTTCACTTTACTTTTTCTCATCCTCGTCACTCTTTATCCTGGCAAACCATTTACCACGTTTGACCGAAGCACTCCTTATCGCTAAACATCGTCCTGTACTCAAAAAAAAAAGTTTCAAGCGTTCAGTTTGTCCCTTTTTTCCAGGGTAATTATAGTTAATAATGAACTCTGCACAGTATACACAGCTTTGTCTCCAATTCAGCATACTAATCCTAATGGCGACCCAAGGGTCGAAAACGTTTGTTTTATAAAAGTAGTGTTTTATAACATACTATTACTATTTTGTTAACAATAACTTGTAAAAGGAACTAAATAAGTACATTCATTATATAGTTGTGGCATTAATGTTACACGAACTCGGGTAGCGAAAGGTCGAGGGGAACACTTTTTCCAAAGGAAAGTAAAGCCTTTTGTTCACAAAGAACACCATTCAACAATGGTTTTGGTATATCAGCAATGTCTGACTGAATACGACCCCAGAACTCAAAGAAAGTACGGATAATTCGATCCGGTGCGACTACCGGGATGAACTCGTTCGAGAATGACTGGAATTTTGTAAACAGTTCGAGCGATTCAGTATGGAACTGGAATGAGGTCGTACGGGAATAAAATTAGATCCGGTATCATGTAAACACCATTTCAAGATGGCGACATATGGGAAACTCAAATTCAAGAAATGGGGAAACTATGCCCGTTGGCATTAGCTCATTTTTAACTGCTATTATGGACTAAGGCAATACCAAAACTAACTGGCTGTGAAGCTCAACAGACTTAAAAAGGAGCGACAAAGCTGCTTTGTTTTATGTTGAACGATCCGCGACCGTGGCGCACATTGTTTTGTTCAATCTGTGAGCCTAAATGTTTTTTACTGGTTAGTTGTCATATGCATTTCAATGCCGCCTGTGTTTTGTGCACGGCTGAGGCCAACGAACAAAAGAAATTAAAAACAAAAACATTTAACAAAGAAACCTGCAAACTTCATGACTAGTTCGTTCTATTAACTATGGATAATACTAAAGTTTTAACTGAGAGTAAAAGTGTGTCTTAGCCTTGGTTACCTTTAACAACCCATTTTGTTCTAAAGGCCATGGAAGCTCTGACCAAGATAGGGACGAGTCGTTATCGCCTGGAGAACTGTCCCCCAGGGTCGCCACTCATCCGGGACATAAAGCTCAAAATCCGGGACATAAGGCTCAGAAAGCTTGGGTTCCTCCATCAGAAGCCAGAAGGTTCACCAGACATGTTGTCGATCTGGGTGAGTTTGTTGTCTGTTTTCACACTTAATATAGTGACTTCCATCATTGCAGGAGTAAAGAAAGATCCACGTCTTTGAACTAAGCATAAGAATGAGATTAAAGTGGAAAAACAATGGACATACAATTGTGCGATGAAATGGAGCCGTTCCTTTGTTTTAATTTCTGACGTGATTTTATTATGCTTGTACTCGAAATAACCGAAGTGAAGCAATTTTCCCTTCGTAAACGATTGATGCCCTTACAATAGTCAGTAGCATTTGCAACAAAAGTCATTACCATTTGCAACAAAAGTCAATGCCGGTTGTAACATATATTACGGATGACAGCGGGTTGTTGGCGTAGTAGTAGTGCATTGAACTGGAAAGCTGGCGTCCCGGGTTTTAAACTATAAATATTCTTCTCTTCGTTCCATTTCTGTCGATTTTGTTTTTAGTTTTAGGGTTTCGGTTAGATTTAGTTGTGTGTTTGCGATCACGAATTCTCTTTCTTCATCAAAACAATAAACGGTTACACGAAATGTTCGACTGTTACAAATGAGATCGACCGTTTACGAAAGGGAAAATTGCCTGGCCAAACAGATTGAACAAGCATGCTGATCATGATGATGATGCTAGACTAGTACGTCCAGGTCACTCTTACTGATTTTTCGTTTCAAAGATTTGTTTGATCATTGCCTTATGCATTGTGACTGGACATTGATTGTACACCGGAGTTTACCTCGGTGTCCGATGTCACAGTGTTTCCTGACAGTTGCCCAAATGATGTCACAGTATGAGCAGTGATAGCTCCTACCTATTCCTACCTCCTGGTGCATACTTACACTCATACTCCACAAAATTTACTTCAATTATGGGAGGTGAATCGACGTCATTAACGTGCTCGACGTCTGGTTAACGTCAAGTATATTGACCTGAAATACTTAATTTAACTCCCATAACTAAAACAAATCTACCAATTTATGAGAAGCATATTTGAATTCATCAATATTGTGGGCGGCGACTTATCGCCCCGCGCCACAGGTGAATGCAGTAAGTCAGACTGGGTGACGGCAGTCGGGGGAGTGCCGCTGACTAATCCGTGTTTCGAGCCTTGTTTAATTTCGATCTTATGTTTATCTCAGGTGTGAACTTCAAAATAGAAATTGCTTCGTAATGTTCATTTATGCCTGTGCCGCTCTGTTTTTGAACAAAAACTAAACTGAATGTAAAATACAAATCGTTAGTGATTTGGTTTTTGTCATTTTTATGTAATAAGCAAAGCAAGTTAATTTCCAATAATTGCAAACCCGGTAAACAAAACTTGTTGCTCGTAGATACTCTAAAATACGAGTCTAAATAAATAAACTTTGTATGTATCAATGCAGGCGTTGTGAATTTAAAGTTCGTCACAATACGGACTTCATTGTCACAAGAGCTTTGAATATTGAACAAAAAGTTTGTTCTAATGTTAATAAAGTCAGAACTTTAAATGAAAATTTGCTGTCTTTCAATTGTGTTTTTCAGATTTATCATCAGACGAGAGCACGGACGATATTGAAAAGAACTTTCTGGTGTTACAGAAACAAGCTGAGCTTCGAAACAGGTATTAATTTTGTTTGACTGTGTTTGACTTTGAATGGTTCTCGACTGACAAAAGTTCTCAAATATCACTGCAGTAATGTGATAAGACAAGAATCAAGAGTTGAATTTTCATAGGGGAACACGTTTCCATATTTTGCAAGCCAAACAAAAATTGATATCTACGAGTCAGTTTGAGGCGGTTTCTCTTTGATGAAAGATCATGATTTGAGAGGGAGTAATTATTCAAACTCTGTTTGGTGCGGTTATTTTCCGCGCCAGCAAATCAAGGGAAATTTGATTTTGCTTGCAAATTCCTTTTTGTTTTACAGAGCACTATTGTAGCTCGTTAAATAACTTTATTGTATGGTTTAGCGTCATTAAGCTTTGTTATAAATCATGGTCGGGGGCCTTTGATTGCCTCTCCCTTTGCGACTCCCCCTCTTCGCTCCTTTTTTTAAGAGTAGTTAAAAACAGCAGCTACTGGCGCACAGTTTGGTGACCTGCTCTGGTCGGGGCTGTAATTGGCGTTTGGATTAGTAGGATAGAAAAACCAACTGCCTTGCTGGCAGAACCGAGTCCAGGGTAGGATCGTACAAGCGCTCATCCAGTACTTCTGTTAAACGGCGGACAGAATCGCTGACAATGCGATACACAAAGTTTTTTGTCGTCGGCGTTGAGCTAATTCTCTAGTCACATTCATGGTGGTTACCGGTGCGTGAGTACGTCTTTGTCTCAGGAAGTATTAGTAGTTAAAAATTGACATATTTATTCACTGAGTTAGTGCCAAGCGATTTAGTTTGACACCAACTCTTAAATTTGAGTTTCCCGCGTGCCGCCATCTTGAAACGTCACTCATTGTAGTGCCAGGGCCCACTCTTGGCAAATATTGTAACTATTGCGAATAACGGGAGATCGGGGAACTGGTACTGCCAGTGATCCAATTGGATCGTTCACCTGGGAAACATGTTATAGGATGTTTGCATCATGGCGTTAACTGACTAGAACTCCCAGAATGCTTTATGATTTTTTTTTCATATACCAAGTACGGTTTCTATTCCCTCGTGCGAATAGTAGAACAATTGGCACTAACTATCTTTAAAAAGAAAGCGAACAAGGTGTGTTGTGGTAGCTGCAGTATATGGTATCAACTCGTCAACAATGTCCTATTGTCCACTTAAACCCGAATCGTTTGTCGTTAGCTCTTTAAATGGGATTGCGTATTTTTAACTGCCAGTATGGACTAAGGCAATGCTAAAGTTTTCTTTGGGATCAACAGCGTTTGTCAGTCCAAGATCTCTTTAAAACTGACTTTTTAGTTGAAGAAAAGTGACATTTAATGCTAAAGAAGTTTGAAAATTATGTTATTCGGCATCAGTTAGTCAAGTATTCAGCTTGATTAGCAAGAACTCGTTTGGTGTATTAGTTAGACTTACTCTGGGACCAAAGTGACCGTACTTACTTAGAAAAAAGTAAGGAATATGGCTAAAATATATGGCGACTCTGTTCGATTCTTTACTACTATACTTCTTATTTCAGCAGCGTTATAGTACAGTATTGTACAGTTTTGATAAACACACGTCCCATCTCACATATTCAAATACGTTCTCAATGATACACATACATAATACACACTGGTACACTGGTGATTTTTTTTCTGCTCTTGTTCAGCGATCTTCAAAAGCGACTGGCAGTCGAGGGTGATGCGATAACAAAAGCCAAGAATTTTCTCAAACGTCAAAAGCATTCTATTCACAAGAGACAGGTTGGTAATTTTTATTTCAAATGAACTACTTTCGGTACTTGGTAAGTTTAGTGTCAGACTTGTTGTTACTTATCGCAGGCTCAAATGCTGATAACCTTGCAATGCAAAAGATCTGGATTCTAAAACGAGACACATTCGCGCTGTTCAGAAGAAAACCAAATCGCTTTTGAAAACTTAATAATAAAATCACAACCGATCATCAGTAGGTATACTTAAAAAAATGCATTTATACAATAGACCAATTTCGATATATTAAAACTCAACCTGAAACAAAAAAAAATTAACATGAAGCTCTGAGGAATAATCTTTACAAGCTCTATATTTTATTCCCCAGAGCCTCGTGTCGACGTCTTTTGTTTCAGGCTGAATTTTCATATATCGAAATTGGTCTATTGATTTCGATCCCGTTAAATTCCCGACCAATTGTAGAATATCTTTTGTTTGAGCCAGCCACTAAGCTAGAACATTTACTAAATAAATGATTGCTTTTAAAACGGCAAGGGACTCAAAGGATAATAAGTTTTTGATTCCACAGTTAGCGATCTCTGATTCTTGAGATAAATAGCTTAAAATGCAGGTTTCGAAAATATCATCGTCTTGGTCATTTTCTTTTCGATTGTCATTGGCATTACTTTCATTTTCGTTGCCGTAACTTGTTGTCTCTTTTTGATGTTTTTATTAGCGTTGTTGATGTCGTCATTGTGACTTTTTATTATCTGTGTTGTTACTGTCGATTCAGACGGCTCTTGAGGAAGCCAGAGACGAGTGGAGGAGAGACGTCTCCAGGAACATCTCCAAGGGAAAGGTTCATCTTGCCAAATTCTCTTTGGCTTTCTCATACTTATCTTGTAAACACATTCGGAGAAGTATGCAATTCATCATTCAAGATTTGCTTTGTATGATCTACTGCTTCGTTCTCATAACAAATTAATTTGTTTTGTAGTGATTTTGTAAGAAGAAGATAGATGTTGATTAAAATTTAGATAGAGTTTGTACACTTCTTAGAAACACTTGATTTTCTGGTATTTTGGACCTTATACAATTTTTTAAACCTTAAGCTATTTTGAAAACAGGAGTTTCTGCGTGATGTCCTTGATAATTCTTTGTATTTTGAATGTTCAACCGAGTGTCTTGTTGGCGCTAACAGTTTTTAATAACCAGGATTCGGTTATTTTAGGGCAAGGGGAGGGGAGGATTTGTCGGAGAAATTATTTTGCCCCCTTTTGAACTTCAGCAACATTTTTTTGTATACAGCTGCCTTACAAATCTCCAAAAGAGTCCTGTATGGAATTTTTACAGTTATACCGGGGGTGGGGGCAAGGAGAGGATATATAAAGTTACAGATAGCCTTTGCAGAAATCATTGTGTTCATTTTTGTTGTGTTTATTGATCGACAGCCGCTTTCTTCTCGGAGTGCTTCCATCCTTGATGACGTCAAGAGCAGACTGGAAGTGGTAAGTTCGAACCAACAGATATACGAGGGAATTAACTGTATTTCTACTGGTTATAACTGTATAGATAAGTCTATTAATTGTATATATAAGGGTATAATAAATGTATTTCTACAGGTAATAACTATATAGATATATATATATATATATTTAAGATTAAAAGTTTATATATAGGAGTAATAACTATTTACAAGGACAATTTCTGCTTACTGTTTGTTTCGAATTGTATTAGCCTTGAACTTGTAAGACTGTAAGGTAGAAAAGATTTGTCATTGTTGTTGTTGCTGTTAACAGATGGAGCAACAAACTATTTTCAAAAATTCAGCTTAAGGACTACATCCATTCATTGTTCAATCTCGCTGGAATCTCCTCTGTTTTGTTCCCCCAAGGCTCCCACTTAGTTTAAAATTCCTGAAAAAAACTACAAATGCCCTGAGGAAAACTCAAAGTGTTCGGAGAAAAACTCAAAACTGTTATGAAGAAAACTCCCACTCAGTTTCAGTGTTGGTTATTGCCTTGTAGGAAGAGGCAGAACTAAGCGAAGTAATGCACAACATGAACACCGGACAAGAACTCATCCGTCAGAAGGAAAAACGACTGAGAGTCTTGGAGAACGCACTGCTAGGTGGCCTGGTAAGGTTTTCCTGTGGTTAAACAAGTAATGGAAGTCCTGGGTACTAGCCTGGGAGTGAGGCTAGCGTTATGGCGTTATAACTGATTACGATGCTGGTTTTGTGAACACTCGGTCATCACAGTCTATTTGTTACTTTAACAATGATAATGACAATAGTAATGATGATGATGAGGATGATAATAATGAATGTTTTAAGTGTTTTCTGCAAAACTTGTAGATCTCTCAGCACAAAACGTCCGCCCACTTTGTTTTGTTACATCTTTGTTCTAACGACATTTTGTGGTGTTTAACTCAGCCAATAGTCTTGTATCACACACTTTTTAATGGCTACATACTGCCACCATCACTGTAACGTTAGTTTTACTTTCCATCGCATCGCTGTCACACCTGACTCTCCGATTCTCGCTGTGACGCCTAAATTCATACTATAATAGTCTTTTATTGTTTAATTCCGTGTACTATCTTCTGCTTCTACCCCAGTCCACTGCTACTTCTGACTCAGAAATCGATTATCTGGACGTCAATGAAAGCTCAAGAGCCGTGCATGGGCATGCTGTGGTGCATCCGCGTAACCCACACCAGCGAGGACGGCGGGCTCATAGAGATGATGACGACAGCAGTGGCTTCAGCAGCAGTGACTATGGTGACGTTATAAACAACGGCATTCGGGTACCAGCTGACTCTTACGGCCACAGGCTACAGCGAAGGTCAACTATCCCCAAATTAGGATCAGGGTCACAAGGAGTGGCCACGCAGCGTGTGGAGACTTCGTTACATCAGATCAATGATGATCTGTCACGCATTCTTTCGTTACTCCACTCGCGTGCCACGTTACCAGCTCATCACTCAACCGTGTCACTGTCACAGCCTGATCTTAACAGGCAATTTGAGCACCAGCCTGCACATGCTGTTCCTTTTCTGCCCGGCCACTTTGGCCAGGGGAAGGTGGCTAGTCACTGGGGCCAGGGGGAAGTGCCCGGTCAGAGCACCTATTCCACCCACGGGGTTCCTGCTCATTCAGGGTAAGTTTCTTAAGCTTTTGATAGAAATTGAAGAATCTCAATTGTTGAACTATAGAAACATATAAGAATAAAAATGTAAAGATCTCAAAATGAAAGGCGAATTAAAGGTGTATTGTGTTGTATCGCCTTGTGTTATGTTGTTCTGTATTGTAATAAACACAGATACAAGTTTTCCATTTTTGCCGTAGGTTATTAGACGTTGGGCATTTGCGCCGTCTTCAAAATATTTACATTTAATGAAAACAAGTTATTTGAGTTTTAAGAATATACAGAATGGGTCAGTTGTTCTAGATTACCATAAATAAAATGCAAAAATTTTTCAACGTATTAATTAAAATGTATGCACACAAGTAATAAGAATTTTGTGTCTTCAAAATTTGGCACTTCTGTACAGGGTACATTGAACATTAGTGAGGGGACCGAGTGTCAGGGTAATATTGCGTTCCATTAATGCGAAAAAACACGAAAAAAAAACTCTTTAAAAAAACAACTGCAACTATATTTATTTAATCGGATGGATGGTAGTCATTGGTGCTGAAACGAATTTCCTGTTCACTCGTAGGATAAATTATTAGCAGACGTGACAAAGCTCCGAATACCTTGACCTTCGATTTTTTGTTTCTAAATCGAGTTTCTTGGTCTGATTATTCCTTAAGGAATCAGTTTTTAGAGCAGCAGTCTGTGTGGAATAACCGTTAAACCGACCCTTAAAGGGATCCTCCATTTACTCTTTAACTTCTCGTTCGTTTTTCAGCATGCGGCCTGACATGGCTCAACCTTCTGGAGCAGGGCCTGGAACGAGTTTCGGTGGCTATCAGCCCTTATATAGGAGTCAGGAGGGAGCCGAAGTACAATTGGAGAGAAAGTGGAAGGCCTACTTTGGTGGTGAGTTCAGTCCGATATTTAGTTGTTTTTATTTTAGCTACAACATCTCTATCTCTAGTTAGCTCCAAAGAGGATCAAATGACAAAGGGCATGGCGGTCTTGTTGGTGTCTCTAACAAAAGAAACTAATTACAACTCCATTGTAAAGGGGCACCAACATGGCGGCTCTGACGTGACGTGGAAACCAAGAATAGACCACGTGGGGCATCTTTGAAAATCTTGGGTGAAAAAAAAAAACAAAAAAAGAAAACATATAAAAGACAAGGGGTTTACAAACCAGGTTTGCTTATATTGATTTTCTTTGTCCACCGTGAGAGTTTAATCGCGTAATACTTTGGTCGAAAAAAGGAACACGCGTCATGCTTTTGCTATAAAAACTAATTTCGATCTATCTTGAAAATTTAGTCAGCCTTTGTCTCTTAATACCTTGCACGCATGCGCAATCGTTATTCTGACATGTCAGCACG
>JAOBYE010722333.1:0-10458 GCA_025403585.1 Parazoanthus swiftii
AGATAGATAGATAGATAGATAGATAGATAGATAGATAGATAGATAGATAGATAGATAGATAGATAGATAGATAGGTTGATAGATAGATAGATAGATAGATAGATAGATAGATAGATAGATAGATAGATAGATAGATAGACAGACAGACGGACAGACAAACAGACAGACAGATAGATGCACTTTAATTCCGAAGAAAGAGCTAGCTTCTATGTAGACGTGGATTTAAAAATCTGACATTTGCAGAGGAATTGAGTCTCGTCCTGTAAAATCATCTTACTTCCAGGGTAAATCCATTGTCCCTGTTTTAATGTGTTAAAACGTCTTTTACAAATCATTCTTACCTGCAAGCTGCGTTTCCGCTGTCACTTTGCACGCACACTCCGTGGCTACTACAGTTGCCTAACGCCACACAGTCAGTTATCTGACTGCAGTCATCTCCTTGGTAACCGGCATTACAGCTGCACTTGTTGCTGTCCACACACCTTCCATTCCCAGAGCACTGGTTTACGTTTGGACAATCTGGCACGGCGCAGCTAATTCCGATCCACCCAGTTTTGCATTCGCATTTATTGAATTTCACACACTTTCCATGCCCTATGTATGAGAAGAGCTGCTTGTTAGAACACATACAGTTTGTTCAAACCTTACTTAGATTTAGCTATTAAATTATACAAAGCCTTCAGTAGACTGTTTTTCTACTACCTATAAACATATATATTGCCTCGTATTTTTTGGTCAACAACCAAAACCTTGAATGATTTGATCTTGCCTACTTTTCACGGGATCCCAGAATGTAATAAGGCCCAAACTGATATTTATAATAGTCTTGTCTAACATTCTACTTAGACATTTTCGTCCTTACAAACATAAATTACAATATGCGTTACTTCATAAATATTCAACTAGACATAACCGTGCTAGATATACATTCTTCGATCCTAACTTTAGACCTTATCAAAACCTTAGCTATAAATCTCGCCTTGCCAAAGTTAGAAGAGATTGCTCAAGCTAAAATACAAGGCTAGAACTAAAATTGAAATACTACATACCTGAGCAGTAGTCCAGTTTGTAGCAGGAATACTGTGAACAGTTTTTTCCTTTCCAGTTTTCGTAACACTTACACACGTCGAAGTTGATACAAACGCCGTGTTGCGAACAGTTAGCGACTTGATAACACGTAGGAACAATACTACAGTCCACGCCTATGTAGAGTAAATAAGAAAGTATTTGAAAGTTGTTTCTTTGAATGATCTTAAAACCATATAAATTGCATGCAGCATTAAGTTTATTTAATAGTGGTTGGTGGTTCACTGGCTAAATTGATGAATAGGTATACAATGCCAAGTGAAGGTATGGAAAAGTATGGAAAACGGTTAAACTGTTAGCGCTAACTATTGTAGGTGGCAAAGAGATCCATAGGAGTTGATTTAACAAAAAAAAAATACTTATAGTTGAGTTCACAGATGCTGGTAAAGGTGCCAATTTAAACTTATAGCTGCTTTACATGCAGCACCTGAGGAAATCATGGGAGGATACTGAACTGATCAGCCGGATATGAAATGCCGTTCTTGAAATGATTGCCAGTTCAGTAGGTTTCAGCATTGTGTGCAATCAAAGCAGAGAATAAGTTTAATGTAACAATGATTTGCTAGATATGGAGAGTGACACTAATGTCTCTTCACTGTGACACTTGTCTTGATAGCAGTTGCGAAAAACGTCGTAATCAGAGGGACTGGCAAAATTGACACAGCTGACAGCATTTTGTTCAAATTTCCACTCATACATTATCAACCTGCCCACATCTCCTCCCTATCTCTTAACTGATCCTTTTAATCTTAGTAAAGTTGTAGATATAGAGAATTGAAAAATACAAAGTTCTTGTCTGTAGGAAAATGAAAGATTGCCATTACAAATACTAAGGGCCTCCAGAGACAACGAGAATGGTTATCATATAACTTGTTAGTTGTCGATAATGCAGAATAATCGATAACTATATACTGAAAAATTGCGTTTGTGTCCGAAGTCATCGATAACAACTGTTACAAACAACTAATGAGTTTTCCTTTTCAAATGGAAAAATACTGACTCGAGTTTGTTACCGACAACTTAAATGGGTATTCAGTTATCGACAACTTCTTTTTCCCGTCTGTGACCTGTGAATATCGACATCTCTTGTGACAATACCTGTAAAACCAGCCTTACAAAGGCAGACATCTGTTGACTTGCAAACGCCGTGACTTTCACTTGTGCAGTTGTTGACTTTGTTACACGTTGCTAACAAAAACGAAAGAATCCGTATATTGATTAATTTACAACATGCCATCCGAAGAAACGAGTGCAGAGCTTTTCGGTAGAGTGTAGTACGTTAGTTAGAACACTGATGGCTCATTAAAAATATTAAAAATAGATTTTGGGTATGCTTGGCATCCATATACACTTAGCGTCTGTAGAATTATAAGTAGAGCCAAGTTGTAAATATGTTGTTACCTGTGCTTTTGAACCTGTGGAGCGCTTTTTTAACATATATTAAGTAAGATTGATAAACTATTCGCTAGATCGTTTCAGTTTCGTTACTGCTTCCGATAATATACCATTTCCGCGAGTTATAATAGAGATCTAGAAATATGAGGAATAAAAGAGATATGAGGAATAATATTGTTGCAAAGAAGAACTTACTGTTATTGCGTATACAGCTTTGAACGATCTTTCACTATCTCAGAGAACTAGGCAGCCATTGTCAAATAGGCCAAATAATTATACTTTTAGATCAGTTTTATGAACAGTTGCCTTGTTAGTAAGTAATGTCTGAATAGTTTCATTGTCATTCAGACGATCTTTTAGTTTTGTTGTTATCTCTATAATGTTATCTTTTATAAATCTTGAAAAATAGAGCACAACTGTTGCCCTTATGTTTCAAACAATGACCTTTCTTATGATGATGATGATCATTGTTGTTATTATTATTATTACCTTTAGTCTCGCAGTTCTTTCCTTCCCATCCAGTTGCGCACTCACAGAACCCGTTGACACACGACCCGTGTTCAGATGAGCAATTGAGGGAGCATTTACCTTTGTTGGGTACAAACGAAACTTCATCAGCAATGCGCTATTTTGTTTGTTTAAAGTTTCTTGTTTACCAAATTATTTTTCCCAAACAAACAACAACAATAACAACGACAATAACAAACTTTGATCTTATCTCTCCGATATACATACAGAAATTATCATTACTGACAATGTTTACTGCCAAAAATGAAAGTACAGCTACTTAGAAATAGTTAAAAGCTAGTAAAGTCTAGCTAGGACCATAATTTTAATATTTATTTTTGATAAGACGAAAAAGATATATAAATAGATATTGTTTATATAAATATATAAAGGGAAAAGAACGACATACCAGAAAACATAACTTAAATTATACAAATGAATACACTATGAAATTACAAAACAACAACAACAAACAGTACAATAGGCAATAAGGTCAAGCAATGTGCTTCAAGTTAAAATATCTGGACTGAAGAAAAATCTGTCTACATTCCTCAATTTTTGAGCTTTCTTGTATTACATTCCATACCAGTGCTCCAGGAAAACGAATGTCGGATAACTTAAACACTTAGTAAGCAACTAATACTCAGAGAAATATATGTTATATCTTATAGAAATCTGAATATAAAAAGAAACTTGATCTTTACTTAAAACTAAAAAAAATAGCCTTAAATGCACTTCGGTGCAGTCTTTCTTTGAAGACATATATCAAACACTACTGTACACTACCTGTTGCACAGCTCGGCCCAGTCCACCCCTCCATACACTGACAAGTATTGTTAACACAGCGTCCTTTACCCGAGCACTGATCGATACAACCTGGCAAATTGATTTGAGTTATTTAAAGACTTTTCAATTGTCATCTCACTAAGTTAACTATCGCTTTAGTTTCTTTAGGTATTTGTTTTTTCTAAGTTCTGTTGAAAAAGGCGCTATGTATATGAATATTTAACTGTTATTGTGGGATATCAATGAACGTAATGGTGTTAAGTAACCCAAAACAAGTTTGGTCTAAACATTTTGAGAAAATGGGTAAAAACAAAGAAGGCATGATATTTGCTATATCAAATATTGTATCATAGACCAACTTGCTCCCCCAATATCAATGCATACTTGAAGAGTTTAGGTTTTGCACACCAATGATGTTTGCTGCTCATTTCATTTCACTCCTCTTACTTGTTGCTTCTCTCTCTTATTTTCTAACTCCAACTTGGAGTATAGGGCTGGTTGTTGTGTTTTTTATCTCTTTCCATCGCTTCAGTGGGACAATATATTAGTGCTTTATCAATAGTAAAATTTATTATAAGTTATGCCAATCAGTGGGACTTTCTTACCTTTACAGAAAATGTCGTGAGATTTAAAAAATCAAGTATAGTATTGTATTCAACGGAGGGATTGCTTACTCGATTTTTTACAACTCGTGCTGATTATATGAAATCAAAGATGAAGAGTCTTCGATATACACAAACTACATACTGAACCGGATAGATAAATTTCCACTCAAATAAAAACATGCTTATAGTGAAACCAGGATAGACGCATGAGATTTGAGCGTCTTTGCAAAAAGCCATATGAATATTTGTGTAAACCTAAATCGGACATTGTTTTACGACTTTCTTAGCTATGCATCCGTGTGACAGCATCATTTACCTTTTTGTAGGTTCTCCTGTTGTGTAAATCCTGTGTCGTTTGTCACTGCAACGTCGTATATGCAACCTTTTAGGTCTTCACCTGACAAACCAAGCGCGTTGCAGGCCTGAGTTGCTTTCTAAAATGTCAAATATGGGATAAATAGTTATGTTAATTGTTAATATAATTGTATGTCGTTCTACTGGTTTTGTAAATCGTCACTCTAGAAGCATAACAGAGAGAAAAGAAAAGATATTATATGATTAAAATCATCTGATTATACGCCCCCAGAAACGATTGCTGTAAATGTTAATTTGTATAGTAGAACAATATAATATCTATAGCATGTAACTATTTGATTGGTAGCAGCTGCTGAAACGGCAAGACTTTCTTAAGAGAGAATGGGGGAAAATTAGATGAAAGGGGAAGGGGGGAAAGGGGGATCGAGGAACTTGCGTTGGTGAGAAGGGTAAAAGGTTACAACTGAATTATAGCAGTGTACTTCACGAAAACTCGCACAACTCTATTATAAAGATGCGGTGCTAAAAAACATAATAAGTAAGTAATTTGTTTCCCAGTCGATTGTACGGATTTATTTTCCATACAAAGTTATAAGTTTTACACTATACGCTGTGACCTATTCAGTGGAAGGTGCAGGATTTACAACAATAAAGGTTAATCGGGCAATCCTGCACCTCGATCCAAAACGAGTGAAACAATGAAGGGATAGTTCGACCTGTTTGATCTCAGAAGGAATACCATCCAGTGAATACATTGGTACAAATGTTGGGTCAGTGTATGTGATGTCCATGGCGTCATTTGCGTGGAAGTTTGACGCATTCCAAGACCAGGAACCGAAGAGACCTGAACCATTGAGTTGTTTCGTAATTTGCCCTGAAGAACAGTGAACAATAGTTTTCCAGTGAGGACCGTTGTTTATGAGTCAAATGAGACATGGGTAACAAACAAATTTGCTATGTGTCATGAATCATTGAGTTATGGGTTCAGGAGTCAGTAAGATAAGGGTCACAAAAAGTTGATGAAAACAGGGCTTGGGATAACGTTAGGGTTTTTTTTAGAGTCAAGGTTTATTGTAGGATTAAGTTTAGGGTTAAGTAAGGGTTAGAGTAAGATTTAGGTTTGGTTTTAGGCCTAAGATTTAGAACATGACTTGTGACTCTTTGACTTGGTAGTTTTAGGGTTTCAATAAAAAAAGTTTTACAAAAATTCCCATGTATAGGAATAACACAATTGAATAAATAGAAATCTTGAAGTTGACTCAAGACTCCATATACTTATATACTTTGTTATCAACAAAAACAAGATACCTACTTAGGTTACTGCATAATATATAGCTTGTAAAACAAATATTACAAACGTGACTTTAAAAATCTACCATTCTAGAATACCTTAACAATGACCTTCTTACTGGTGATCATCACTTTTCAAAGTCGATGAAAAGTTAAATGCTGTATCTTTGTTATTCTTAGTTCCACACACAGTGTTGTGTTAAAAGTACACCATTAAGGAATACCAGTAAAGGTACAAAACAGACTAGTAAGCATATACAAAACTAATATTGCAAAAAGGTCATTCTTCTATGAGACAAATTAGAAAAAACAAATATGCTTTAAAATTTCTTAATTAACTATTTGAAAATTACGGAAGCGTTAAATACCCAAATAACAGTTACATTGGTTTGTACTGAATTTCAAGGAGTTTCTTACATGATTTCCCAAACTGCACTGCATCAGTGTACAGCTCCCCTCGTGGACCCAACAAGTCGTTAGACGTCTCATCGTCCATCAGACCACACAAGCCCTCGGTGCGTCCCTTGAACGGTAGCGTAGGGGTGAACATAACATTGAGGTATTGTCTTTCCATCACCCTGCTGTAACGTACGTCCACAGACACGGATACACCTGTAGACAGGGAAAAAATACTTGAAGGTTAGTGGTATGTGGTTTAAAACACTACAAAATGTGAAATTCTCCACACAAATCTCAGATAATCTATTTAGTATATATTAAAGTTTATGTTCCCAAAGTTTTGAAACACAAACTCAAAAAAGGGAACAACTCATCGATCTTTGTTATTTTTCCAGTTGTTAATTTATGTTTACTACTTGCACTGCACCTAACTCATCGAGAATATTTTTTTTATTTCCATATCCTGACACTTTTCAGTCTGTTTCCTGTATGTTTCTTTTGTATTTATTGTTATATATATGTAGTTATTTTAAAAAGGTGTACTTTTGATTTAGTATTGATTCATTAAGTGAAGTTACCTAGTTAAATGTGTAATTATTATGATCATCTTTCCCCTGCAAAACTGTTGAAATATGTCATGTGAATAGCATCCTGTCCAATCTAGCCAAATTTTAGTGATTGATATATCTGGCCTGTAGTCCTCAATTTGCATAGAGTAACTTTGTAGTATTTCATTTTCTTTCCAATGTGAAAAAAACAACCCTGCTGTTGTTGTTTAAAAAAATTAGCAGAATGTAGTAACCAGATGATCTTGATGTGCAGGCGCATTGCTCCGTTCGTCAAAACTAGGCGGTCCTCGCCCCAGGCTCCAACTGTCCAGCTAGCGCGTGAAAAACGTAGTGCATGTTTCGGGAACTTTCAACTTTCGGCATTATTAAACAAATTAAATGAACTATCACTTTACAGTTTATCTTGGTTAGAATTTGATGGCCAAATAATAAAAAAAAAGTAATGCATGGACCGCCGATCAAAAGTCTTTGCGCGCTCTGATTGGCTTCCGACGGTGAGAGCTGTCAAATCGAGATCATCAGAATAGAACACTGTAGATCTTACCGTTCTCATACTGGAGTGATATAAGTACCACGGCAGTTCCGTCCGTTTCATTAGTGGTGCTTTTCTGTACATCAAACAGAACTGTGCCGTTGTTCAGCCGATTTTTCTGTCCTATGCTAAGTGCCACAAGGTTGCCGTCAATTCTATCAAGTGAACAAAAACAGAAAAAAAAAATTGGAAACTGCTTTAAAAATAGGATGAAATGGGTTTACATTCAAAAACGCTCAAGCAGAATACAAGTTTCTTAAAACTGCTTTCGATTCAATTCTACCATTGTATATAAAGCGTCGTCGTGTTTTCCATTTGCATTTGTGGAAGTGTTCAAATTTCCTTGTAATCGGCAACCTATCTTTTCAGTCTTGGAGTATGTGTGAATTTATGAAAATATCTCGTTTAAAAACAGCTTGATAAAAAATGCGTTACCTGACGTTTGGATGTTCAGTTGGGTCGGTTGTCTTCTTAGTTGCTATGGTTACCACGCTGTTCCCAGCCTTAAGAGCAACACCCCCTGTGAGCGAGGCTCGCTTGTAGTAGAAGAAACGGAACTGGAGACCGAAATCGTTGGAGACACTTTTACATCCCCAGAACTCCCCGATTTCAAAGAAGTCATACTCAATGCCTACAGGTCAAACACAAGGACACTCAAAGTGAACATAATTTTTATAGTAAGCTAACACTTTTTAAATGGGTAGTATTCAATCAAAAAACGGAAAACTCCCCAAAAAACTAACCATTCCCTGAATAAAAAGGGCAGCCAGTCGTTTAAGGTACTTGAACTTCCTTGAACCAGTCAATCAACTTGTTTCTCGTAAAAAATTCAGCCACTAAAATGCGAAAACTAGTTTTTGACTTTTTGCACCTGAAAACTTGAATTGTGTTTACATAAAGAGCGTCTTTATTGGCTAATTTCGTCAAAAGCGTTGTCGGGCCCATTTCTTTTTTCGTTCAGTTATTTGAAACTGGAAGTAGTTTTTGCTATGTTTGATTGATAATTTCTCACAGAAGGAAAATTTGAATCACACTGACGTAACTTGGAACGTCGCAAAATCCTAAATTTGAAAAAGCCAGTAAAACGTGATATTTGCATAATTCTTAGAGTGAACCATAATGTTTTCCAAAACGTTTCAAACCCTACCATCGAGAGTAGAGAGATGAGGGTCGCCCCATTCCCTCCACGGCCTTCGCCTTTCGCAACTCTCCCCAGTCCACCGTCTTTTACAAACACAGCGCGATCCACACTCGCTCGTAGTCACAGGACTTCCATTGCCGCTACAGTCACCTGCACAAGACAGAAAAATGATAATTCAGTACCACAAAACGCAAGACCTTGTAATGCCTCCTTTGAGGGAGGATGGAAAAACTCTGCACCCTATCAATAAGAATAGAATAGAAAAGTCGCCTTTATTTAAGCAAATTACAAAATCTCAGGGTACTATCTTCAGGTACGCAAAAAAAAGCATCCCTGCTATCAAAAGGAGCCTTGAGTTATAAGAATATTAAAATATACATCAATATGAAGCTACATAAAATAAAGATTCTCCATCAAGTTCAAGTTTCTATGATAGACACTAAGACTGCAACGTTTTAAAAAACCAAAAAGCTTTCAGTATTGAAGTTATCCCTTGCTTATAAACACTTTTTTTTTATACAACTTCGATCAGTACGTGCAATACAAAAACATCCATACTTTAGCCTAGAACAAGTACAAAATAATATCCTGCGAATTTGTACTGTAAAGGTTATTTTGTATGAAGCAAACCAGTTGAACAAGTTTTAGGAAATTTACATTAGAAAGGAAAATTGTTATAATAAATTTTCTTTTAGACAGTTTAGTATGTAGTATGGCTGGATACTGCAAGACTCGTAACAATATCCAGCCATACTACATACAAAACTATCTGGTAAGATAAGTTTGCCCTCACGAAATTAATTTTAGTTTTCCATTAGTGCATTTCAGCAGTAAATAATCCATATTATGTTCACAGAGCTAACGCCAAGCGATTTACTTTCACTATTTTGGATTTGAACATCCTACGTTCCAGCATCTTCAAGTGTAACGTAATCGGTTGTAATGCAAGGCGCTCTACGGCCAATACAATGATAGTTAACGAAAAAGGGCCTGGTACCGTTGATAATGCATTTCCAGATGATGGTGTCTGTTGTCTGGAGATTGGCTCTGTTCTATGCTTACTTTTCAATCATACATTAGTTACAACAACTGTAAAAAGTCCCCTTAAATTCGTATATGTACAATATATGTCAAACCCAAAACTGTGTTTTCATCAAGCCAAGTCACAAAAAGATCATCACAAACCCAAAGGCTACTTGTGCAATATTCTATCTCAGCCCAAACAACCCACTAAAAATTTAGCCAATAAAAGTTAAAAAGCAGAAGTTGTTCTTTTAGCAAGTTGAAAAGTAGCTGAGAGTTTACGTCTAAAGCTATGCAAGGATGAATTCTTCTTGGTGTCTAATTAATAATAAGTTGTCCATTCCTTAATTGTTCTTATGCTAAAAGCTCTGTCACCTGTAAGTCTATTAAAGGGCAGACAGAAAAATCATTTTTATCAGTGATTTTTTTGTCTTCATCTGCTCGGAGTTCTACTAACTTGTTTGTAGATTCCAACGATGAAGTAGGAGTTTTTAGAGAATACTTAAGGAACAACATTTTTAACCTTACATTTGTAAGTAAATACGTTGTTCGTGTACCTGAATGTGGCGAGACATCTGCCTGCACACACTTCTCTCCCTTTCGCCTAGTCACGCACGCCAGACCTTCCCCGCATGGTTGCCGATCCGGGCATTTATATTCATTACTTATCCAGACGCGTTTCTCGCCATTTGTACAGTATCTGTGTAACCATAACCGATGAGATAAGGTAAGGTAAGATAAGATAAGATAAGATAAGATAAGATAAGATAAGATAAGATAAGATAAGATAAGATAAGATAAGATAAGATA
>JAOBYE010722344.1:0-10457 GCA_025403585.1 Parazoanthus swiftii
CATAAATTTGGCTTTTTAAGAGTCCAAGTTTACGAAATTTGCACCCCCCCCCGACAAAAATCCTGGCTACGGGCCTGAACGTTACAGTGCAGGTATTGTTGACTGGACAGTGGAAGAGCTAGTCAGCATGGACAGAAGAACTAGGAAAAATGTATCAATGAATGGATGTATGCACACCAAAAGTAATATTGCGAGACTGTACCTGCCGAGGAAGGAAGGAGGAAGGAGGAAGGAGGAAGGAGGAAGGAGGAAGGAAGAGGGCTGATCAGCACTGAGGAGTGTGTAAGGAGGGAGAGTAAGTCCCTGCATGGCCATATCAGAGACCACAGAGTGGATGCTTCAAGCTGCTTTAAAGGAGAAGGTGCTAGATGAAGAAGAGAATCTCCAGGAATACCAGAAGAGGAAGCAGGAGGAGAAAATCAGGAACTGGAAGGATAAAACCCTGCATGGAGTGTTTGTGCGACAAACAGCAGATGTAGCTGGAGAAGATTCCTGGAGATGGCTTACGGACGGTTTTATGAAGAAGGAGACAGAAGGTTTGATCCAAGCTGCTCAATAACAAGCTTCAAGAACAAACTCGATCAAGCACAGCATAGATAAGACTTCAGAGACACCACTGTGTAGACTGCGTGGGAATTTTACTGAAACTGTAAGACATCTTATCAGTGGATGTAAGAGGCTTGCCCAGAGAGAGTACAAGAAGCGCCATGACAACGTAGCCCTGTGAGTACACTGGGAGATGTGTAGAAAGTACGGGATAGAATCTACTGATAAGTGGTACGATCATCAGCCCCAGGCAGTCGCAAAGAATAGAGACGTTCGCATTACCTGAGACATGACTGTTTATACAGATACAGATAAGAAGCTGAATCACAATCGACATTACATGGACATTACTCTAGTGCAGAAAGATACACAGGAGTGGACACCAATTGACGTAGCTGTACCAGCGGACCAGAACATCATAAGTACTGAGGAAGAGAAAGTGGGTAGATATCAGGACCTAGCATTCGAAATTAAGCGAATCCACAGAGCATCGAGAGTGACAGTAATACCAATAGTGATTTGTGCACTTGGGACAGTCTCAAGGAACGCCAAATTCTGGCATGGAAAGTTAAACATTCCTGACATCGTTGGAGGTACACAGTTGTCGGCCATCCTGGAACAGCTCATATATTGAGAAAAGCTAGTGCTGTGTCTCTAAGCTTTGGGAAGTAGCTGAGACATGACAATTGCAAACAAGACCCAAAAGAACTGGAGAGAATCCCACAATAATAATAATAATAATTCTAATAATAATAATAATAATAATTATTATTATTATTATTATTATTAATATTATTATTAGAATTTTAAAAAAAATATTTTTCTACATCGGTGGGTGAAACCTGACGTTTCGTGCATTAACCCTCAACACTCGGTAATGGAGCGTTGCTCCATACGATATGAACAGTTATCACTTGTCATATTCATGTTGTCCTCCGAAATTTTGTTTCAAATTGTCTCGAAGTTTACCGCTCAATTCACATTCTCGATACTAAGTGATCTAAAATTTGCAACTAGAACAGACGCAGATGGACGCATTACCCAGTTAAATGACATATAGTCTTTGGCAATGTCTTTCAGAAATTGAAGACTTAGGTATGTTCTCATTTTATAAAACACTTCTCCCAAAGAGTAAATATCGCTCTCTTTTGAGCATGGTTTCCCATCCATTACCTCTAGTGCAATGTGACTGTACTTGACAGAATATTTCTTTGCAGGAGGATGAGCCGTTGTGCATGCCTTGCCCAAATCAATAATGAAGGCTCTTTATTCGGCTATTACAACATTGTCTGACTTGAAATCGTTGTGCAAAATGTTTTTGGAATGTAAGTGGTACATTTCTTCAGCCAGGTCTTGGGCGAACACTTTCCAATCTTCTTTTGTCATCTCGCTCAGAACGTTTTGTGCTGGCAAAGAATGTTTGTGCATTATTTCGGCCAGTGAAACAGAAATGCTGCTACAGTTGCATCGCAGATACTGCGTTATAATACAATAAGGCGGTTCTTGCAGCTGAACGCCAAAAATAAACGGGAAAGTTCGGTGTGTCAACTCTTGCATTGTTTTGGCTTCTTTAATTACCGCACCTTTGTCATGGTGGCATCCACTGTGTCTATTTCAGTTTGCATTCTCCAAAGGTTCCTTCTCCGACTGTGATGTCTTTCCCATCCTCTCCGAAGTACGGAACCAAGTCCGAGTTATCAACGAGGTTGACCGAACTTAAATAGTCCACACTTTTTGACGTTCGCATTTTTCTTGTTTGCCATCGCTGAACCTCTTGATTTTTTCTTCCAAACGGCTTTTATCCTCTTCAAGTTTGTTGTTGGAGTGTTTTAGCATTTCTAACAACCTTTCTTGCTTCTTAAAATTGTCATGAAGTTTCTGATTGTCTTTCTGTAACTCCGTGTTACACGTTTCCAGATCGTTTACCTTCTTCTGTAATTCCGTTGCAAGTTCTTTACTTTTACTTATCTGTTCGCGAAGGTCTTTGTTCTCTTCCGTGTATCGTGCGTTAACCGGTTCTTGTCTTGTTACCTGTGTCACTGTTAGCTGTGCGGGGTGTGGACTTGTTTGTTTAACCCTCGGACAACCAAGCTATACTCACTAACAAGTTAACCCAAGGGGGGAGGGGGCAAACGGGACCCCCATGATTTTCCAAATGGTTGGACTTTAGGTTAGCTAATTACTTTCCATAACAACAATCAAGTTTTAATAAAGAACTGTTGCTATGGCAACGGTTGTTTCACATCATGTCAGCCATCTTGGCCGCCATCTTGGAAGTTTCGAAAAATTTATTTTTGTGAAAATTGCAGCAAATTTGCTCGAACTTAGTAGAAAACATGTAACTACAGGAAATAGGAAAATAATTAAGAATAATAAAGAAAATTAGAACAAAT
The DNA here is from genome assembly GCA_025403585.1 of Parazoanthus swiftii. Classification (NCBI taxonomy): domain Eukaryota; kingdom Metazoa; phylum Cnidaria; class Anthozoa; order Zoantharia; family Parazoanthidae; genus Parazoanthus; species Parazoanthus swiftii. The sequence goes on from JAOBYE010722344.1 coordinate 2,940, forward strand.
TTTGTCATAAAAATCCCGTTTTCGGAATCAAACTTCAATTTGCATAATTAATTTCGCATAAATTATAAGTAATGACGTTATCTAATTTACGTCAAAAGATGAGTTCATGATCGGACTACAGGTACTGAAAGCTTCATTTTGATTGCTTCCAAGCTACAGATTTTAGGTCGGAAAAACCTTAGGGGGGTCCATTTGACCCCCCCCCCCTCTCGGACTTAAGTCCTTTGCAGATATATCCACCAACATCTTTTGTTTTCTTAACATTCGGAAAAAAATTGACATTATTTGCTTCAGCATCCTAAAGTCAATCTTCTCATTACCGACATGTGCAGTTATGATTCCCGACACAACTTCGGTTGGCAGGCAGCTAGCTGAGTCCTCATCAAAAGTTTCGATAAGGCTGTCGAGAAGCAAAGTCATCAGTTTCTGTTTTTAAAGTCTTAGGTAAAAAGACAAAGCAAAAGTGGGCTCCATCATCGTTGCATACCGATGAGCATCGCTTCTTTAAACGACGAAAGCAAGAGATAGATTCTGTTCAGCATATTACCATTTGAGCTCCTGATGGAGCTGGATGCAAGTTTGTACAAAACTTGGAAAGTAAAATTGATACGCGTTTGACTGCAACTCGCTATTAAAACTACGAATATATAAATGGAAGGAAGTACTAATAGAGCACATTCAATAGTTGGTCAGGTGTGAAAGTGTGAAAGCAAAATGTGGAAGTAACGAACTAAATGCAATCTTTTTAATCAGTCATTTGCGTGTTCTTTTGTGTTCAATTATATATGAATTTCAGCGCAAAAAGAATGACAGACAAGAAATATTCTTAAACGACTTTGTTTAACGCTATGTTATATACAAATTAAACATCCCAAAAACTTTATTTTATAATAACTAAACATCCATAACATAGAATAACAAAAAGTGGACACTAAATATGAGCCATTCACACGGATCAATGACTCATAATGACGCGCCTTAAAATTGTATTGAGTAAGCAAGTGTTCAGTTTTCGCAGCAAATCAGTTTGTTCTCTAGTAAGCATAGACTTCTACGAATTGTTGCTTCGTGTTAAGGTTTTGGCTCAAATAAAGAGTTGTTGGCAGAGACAAAGATGGAAAGGTTTTCGAGAATTGATACAAATTTCGTGAGAAATGGGCCGCAGACGAACTTACAAGGCGTTGAAATTTCGTACGAAAAATGGGTTCATTCACATCAGCATGTCGATAGTTTCTTTTCCCACATGAAACATGCACAAACAGACGCAGAGGCTAACACAACCATATCGACTAACACTCCAGATAACCGTGGCACGTTTGAAAATGCGGAAGGAGGGTACGAGGAGTCGCATAAATAAGAGAAAGGAAAACTTAAAATTATGGAAAAGGGGCAATAAACGTGAAAGGCGTGAACTCAGTGTGAACAATACCCTGACGCAACGATACATTTGTGTTGGAACCGGCTAGCATAGTTTTTGAACTTTTAAGACACCGTAAGTAACTCTTATTTAACAGAGCAACTCACTAAACTTTTAAAATGTTGAAACTCAGAGTAAAAGGATAAAAGAACTGCCTTGTTAGAAACATTACATTGAATTATCAGCACAACAGCAGCGTATCTGCGGAACAAAGCGCTGCTATTTAAAGTTTTTCGTTTCACAATTTTTCATTGTTGAGTGTTTTAAATAACGTTATTGGATTAGATAAACTAAATCGTCTGTTCCTAGACTCGTTTATAGCCTCCCTTACATTATCGTACCCCGGGTAAATTATACATACTTTTTCTTGGTGTAAAATAGCTTTTTTTCGTAATCTTATTTAAAAAAACATCTGAAGTTACAGTGGCAGACTCTAACGGAGTTATGGTAAAAATATCAGCTACCAGTGTAAGCCGAAACTGCGTCCTTTATCCATTTAGAAAGTTGAAGTTACATCGCCGGGAACAGCTAGAGAGAATTATAACAAACATTAAAATCAGCGTGGCTCCAACTTCAGAGTGGACCCGTGAACTAGCCGACTGAGCTCCGCCTATGAGTTGACTAAATTACTGAAAAGAAGCCCAAAATGCTGTCATAAAAACAGTTTGTTTATTCTGAGATTATTTCCGTTTATTAGAGGCGATGATTTTAAAAGTATTTTGCAGAGCATGTTCGAGTATTATTTGTACAAGATTAGCAATTTTTAAAAGTCTGTAACCAATTGTAAAAATTGTTAAAAAGAATAATAACCAGTGTTTAAATAAAGTTTTAGCCACATGTATTGCATCTTCGGAGTCCCAGGGGCAGTCAGGAGCGGCAAGGCTTTAGCCTCGGATTTTCGCTTGCTCTGAAAGACCACCCCTGGGTATCTCGAAGAATAAAAAAACGCACGCTTGGCCGTACGAAAAACTGTAAGAACTGATCGGCTAAACACTCAAACTGCTATACCTAAGTACTTTTATGTGAATTTGTTGTGACCATTTACTTTTTAGCTGAACTTCAACTATAGAGGTTACAGCGCAGCGTACGAGAAATTGTCAAACGGCAGACTGAAAATTGCAAACTGGGCCTAGTTTCGGATCGGCTGGTTTAAACTTTATGTATGTGATGTAAAAACGGCTTTGTATATGTTTTAAATGCGGTTGAAACACCCGGCTGTCATTCGTCAAATTGTTTGCCACTTCCCGATAAATCACTCATCTTAATAGAAGAAATACCAAAACGGCTATTTTGAAAAACTGTAACTGAAAATAACAGTCTGCTGGCAGGTTATATAAAAACGCTCAAACATTCCAAATGTGGAACAATCGATGCTTCAGCTAAAAACAGATATGTTTGCTCGACGGCTACTTAATTCCCTTTCGTTATCCCCGACGATATCTGCGAAAACCCGCAAACAACTGGTGTTCATCGCCGATGCACGAGGTTAGACGGAAAAATTTCGTTTATTTGATACAAGCCCGGAGTGGAGCAGCCTTGTGTTTATTGTCCTAATTGATACCAATACACAGAGGTTATCTTGTATGACGTATGACCCAGAATACGTATGATAACCAGAATACGTATGATAACCAGAATACGTATGCCATCCAGAACACGTCACACATATATGACGTAATTCACCTAATAACAAAGGGGGTTTTTAATGGAAATGTGTGATTTGGCAAAACATTTTACTACAGCGCAGCGTTATCTCAGTGCGGCCGCGTGGTTCCTTAAGTTGTGTTTGACAGTTATACCTAATTGCTAGAACATCTATGGTCAAGTACGTTTCTAAAAAATCATTCACACCATTGTCGGACTTTCATTCATAGTTGGACAAAATTCGGACTACTCTGTGTTAAGTGGTCTAGAAGTTTCTGACACTTGTAAAATCTACCCTTATCGGCAGGCTTTCAGTGAAATCACTATAAATACATTAGAAACGTGTTTGGTGTATTTTTAAAATAACTTCAGTCGATATTAAAATTGTATATAATTTTCTCTGATTCAGCTTCCATTTATATGTTTATGCTGCATCAATATGTAGAAGTTTTTGTTTTACCCCTAACTATTTAAAGGAGACTAGCTGATCCGGCAGTGATTCAATCGTACGTGCCGGTGCTGGCGCCAAGGTGTGAGCTGCTCAGCACGCCGGTCCGCTGTAAGTCGTAAAGTGTGAATTGTAACACCCGTGCATAACCTCAAAATTCTCAAACGCGCGATTTAAATAATATAGGACAGTGAACACCCGGAGTGAACTTTGCTTGGCTACGTTTGGTTTTTGAATGCTGCTACATAACACTCACAATAGATTTCTGTGTTTCATGCTTTATAATGACTCGAAAATACTTCGAATCTATAGCGATTTACGAGTTACAGATTGGATCAACCAAGAAGTATAAAAGAAACTACATCGTCAGCGAATTATGGTACCAGTGAAGGTCAGTCAGTGAAGCTTGGTATAAGAATATCAAAATCCATAACTGATGAACACATATTCGGTTTTCGCAATTGTAGTACAGTGTGGCTCGTTAAAGAAAAGTATTGAGACTATTTAGATCAGTAAATAACAGTGGAACATGGATTCAGCCAGGTTCAGGAGTTGCTCATGTTCTGCTTGGTGAACCTTCCCGCCTAATTTGTTGTCCGCCGGCGGGAAAATACCATAAAGAACTGTTCATCAATAAACAGAGGTAAGCGTTTAGAAAAACTGTTTTAGAACAGATATATATGCCAAGTAAGCACACTGGTAAATTATTTTAGAATATATCTTAACTCAAATGCAGACCCAGCGTAAATTAATGCAGCGTTGGATATATTATTTCGCATCTGAATCTATTCCGTTTTCGGGGATAAAATTGTCACACGCTGAGCACGAACAGGGTTCAAAGACAGCGCTTAAAGATATCAGTGTTTTTTTAAAAAAAAATAGGAGCATGTTATTGGATTTTTAAAAAAGAAGGGAAAATTTTTAAACTGTGCGGTTGTGAAGCGCTCAATTATTGATTGTGTTTAAAAAGTACATTTTGAGTCGTTTCCTGTAACGATGAAATCGAAAGTTGTGACCTTTGACCATGACAAGTATTAAAAAAACGTTAATTTTTAATTTGCCTGTCGTAAACATGGGTAATGCAGCTCTACACATTTTTTTTGGAATATAATTTTACTAAGAACATGGTTATCAAATAATTAACTGCGAAAGCAACAGCAGTAAAAAGTTTTTAACAGGAAAATGACGGTTTCACGCATCATTGCGCCTTTGGATTCCTGCGGTCCGCAACTATTTGGATCAGATCTGATTTTAAAAATTTTACAGGGGTACTCGTATAACTTTTAAAAACTGCAATTGTACAAGCAGGAAGGTATCGTCAAGAAACTTTGCCAAGAGCTACATCCGTGTAAATTTACTTCAAAAATTGTTCACGGCTGGGCCTGGGGCGGGCTGCGAGGCAACATTTTCTGTTAGCCACTATACAACCATTAAGGGTTAATTAAGAGGATTTATTCTCAAGGTTTCTCCTTTATTTTGAGGCGACAAATTTATTTTTGACTTAGCTGAAAGGACGAATGATTGTTTTCCAGTCATCGCCAACGATGTCGACCTCGGAGGAAGAAGAAAATTATTCGAAATTGCAAGAAATGTTGACCTGATTTTTAAATATATTTATCATGTTGGTTGTGTTTTTAGCGCTTTTGCTCGCAATACAAAATTTAGAGGGACTGGAAAAAACTTCGCGATCACAACACACAAATAAAAGTATAAACGTGAGGCAGGAAGAAAACCAAACAGCGAGCAGCGGTTTTGAGGCAAGTACTCGTAGCATCTGAAGATTAGACGTATCAATCAAGACGGCGAAGTATGTTGTGGTGATGGCGATAGCTCGCTTGCATGAGCAAGCCAAAGGTTGTCAGTACTGCCAATGGGAAGTTGATTACCCTTTTCGACTTCGTTGGTCATCAGCATTCGTAGTTCAAACTTTTAAAATTATATGAAAGATTGAAACGGTTGGCCGCCGGTGACTCCATCGTATAGAAAGATATGTTTAACCCTTGCTGAGGGGACACCATTAAACTACATGTATAAACTCGTCCTCATTACCGGTAATAGCAGCAGTGACTTCTTCGGAGTCCGTCGATGTTTGGACGATAGTTTTTATTTTGCAACTCTCACATTCGAAAACACGTACGCAGCTTGTGAATAGTCACACTTCCACGGTATTACTTTGACAATTGTCAAATTATTATTGAGACGGAACTGAAATCTGAGCTTCTTGGATCTATGTAACTTAATTGAAGGCTGCTTTAATTTCTGAAATACATACAGATAAAAGCCGAGTTATAGTTACACAGTTCTAAAATGTAACTTGAGGCCGAGATCTGAGTTACATAAATCTATGTACATGTAACTTGCAAGCTGAGGTCTGAGTTACATATAGATATACGTAGCTTTGAGGCTGAAATCTGAGTTACATAGATCTATGCGTCTTGAAGGCAAAGATCTGAGTTTCATAGATCTATGCATCTTAGAAGCTGAGATCTGAGATACATAGATATATGTAGCTTGAGGTCTTGAGATCCGAATTGAAATACGTAGATCTAAGTAACTTGAAGGCCGAGATCTGACTTACATGCATAGATCTATGTAGCTTGAAGGTTACATAGATATATGTAACTCGGAAGCTGAGATCTGGGCTACATAGATCTATGTAACTTGAAGGCCGAGATCTGACTTACATGCATAGATCTATGTAGCTTGGAGGTGACATAGATCTATGTAACTCGATCGGAAGCTGAGATCTGAGCTACATAGATCTATGTAACTTGAAGGCCGAGATCTGACTTACATGCATAGATCTATGTAGTTTGAAGGTTACATAGATCTATGTAACTCAAAAGCTGAGATCTGAGCTACATAGATCTATGTAACTTGAAGGCCGAGATCTGACTTACATGCATAGATCTATGTAGCTTGAAGGTTACATAGATATATGTAACTCGAAAGCTGAGATCTGAGCTACATTACTAGATCTATGTAACTTGAAGGACGAGATCTGACTTACATGCATTGATCTATGTAGCTTGAAGGTTACATAGATCTATGTAACTCGAAAGCCGAGATCTGAGCTACAAAGATCTATGTAACTTGAAGGCCAATATCTGACCTACATGCATAGATCTATGTAGCTTGAAGGTTACATAGATCTATGTAACTCTGAAGCTGAGATCTGAGCTACATAGATCTATGTAACGTGAAGGCTGAGATCTGACCTACATGCATAGATCTATGTAGCTTGAAGGTTACATAGATCTATGTAACTTGAAGGCTGAGTTCAGAGATCCATGTAATATAAGTTGAAAGCTACAATCTTAGTTTTATAGGTATATGCAACTGGAAGATCTGCATTATATCGATTTTTGTAATGCAAGGCAATATTTGAAATATACTTTACCCAGTTTTTGTAGTATTTATTTTTTTTTGGTGATGTATATAATTACTAATAATGTTTTGTGCCTCAATAAACAATTTCTGAGTTGGGTATTTAGTAAGCTTTTTGAAATTGTACCAATTTGCTTTTTCAAAGCACAAGAAATTGAGATACAAATCTGTATTTTGACTTTTGGGCAATTCAGACATTTTTTTGCTATTAAGGATATTTTTTTCTTTATATTGGACATTTGTTAACACAATATTAAGTCTGAAACAGGAGCTAACACTTGGAATATGGAAAAGGTATCAAACAAAGATAATGGTTAAAAAGCAATCAACAGGCTATTTTGTTGACCCCTAAGTTTTGGACATTTTGAGACAATAATGCAGTTAAATTTGATGAAATCGTGCAAAAATAACGTCAGTGCAATAATGCAGTTTTAGAGTTAGGGTTGTTCAAAATGAACATGTGCAAGTACAAAGAACTGTTAGTAATGCTCAAGATTGTTCATAGTTTTCATTTCATTGGACAAATGAACGGAGAGATAGAAATCAAAGAAGCATTAAACTTTGTGTCTGCCATTGGTTGACAGAACAAAAAGAAACAATTATTTTTGTGTACACGTTTTAA
>JAOBYE010722355.1:0-14523 GCA_025403585.1 Parazoanthus swiftii
CCTGTCCACGGACGGTGTGGCGAGAGAAGGTTGCCCAAAGTTCAACCCTCGACCAGGCCGGGGATTGAACCCGGGGCTCTTCTGGTTGGGAGTCAGAGATCTTACTGACTATGCCAACCATGATGTCTGCTTTTCGCTTATTGAGCCAATTACTTACATGTGTTTTTGAAGGCACGTACCTGCAGACATTTTTAAAAGGAGAGAAGCTTTAAGTCTAGGATATTGATAGAAAACATGATAATCAACAATATAAAACACTGTGATCAGTGCATCAGGCTGACTGCAAAGCGTTATGATAACAAAAACAAAAATCAGTACAGAGAAAATATCCCTAGGGGACGGTACATGGGCAGTTGATATTCATTTAATACAATGAGTCTAAATTAATCGGGGCACAGTTGTTTATGTATTGAACCTTAGAACAAAATCTATGTAAAGTAAACCAATCAACGACAACGAATTCAACCACTAACTTGTAAACAAACTCGGGTTGAAAAGACGTTCAGCTGTTTTATCTATCATCTACCCAGCAAGGCACACCCTCTAGAAGAGGCTTATGTGGAATTCATTGATGTTCTGAGAGTTTGTCAAAATGGACTTTGTAACAGCTCAAAAGCCACAGCGATCAAGTTTACCATTGCGAGTACATTGATTTGAACACCGCGATCAGAACTATCTTGCTTCGGTGTAGCTCAGCGATGCGATGCGCCTAATGCTTGACGGGATTCGCACCTTCTTCAGACAAACTATTTGGTGTAGATTAAAAAGACCGCACACAAGATCAAGATATGCAACTCTACCGTGTGTAGTAATATTTATTGCCATAGTCATCCTTCTTACACTTGGAACTACATCAAGAGACATAAGATACGAGGTGAAATTTGCAGCGGAGTACTCTTGTCATCCCGACGACGTTGTTTATAAAGATGGGCAAGTTGTTTGCGCGAAGAGGAAGGTAGGAGAAAAGTATCTGTCGTATCAACCGCCAGGTGGAGGATGGAACAACCAGAGAATTGCCTTTGAAAACGCAGTAGTTTTTGCTAAGTTGTTAAACCGTACACTCGTAGTGCATCCTCTTGCTCCACATGGCGAGATTCTACGCCTCAAAAAGATATATGGCCTTCCAGGCGGTTTCGAACTATACAACAATATCTCGTCAACAAAGCTTGTGCCGCTTTCACAGGTCATTGACTTAAAACACTTATCTCGTTTAGTGCCCTTGAAAGAAGTCAAAAGCAACCACAAAAGGTTCAGAGAGCAAATTAGTAGCTTGTTAACATTGCGGAACGTGTGTCACAACGGTTTTACAGGTGTCTGGGTGGACCAACTACCTCCTACAACAGACAACAAAGTGTGGAGTCTGTTGAAGGATGCCACTCCCCGCCCTACAATCTTAGAGGATCTTCCTTCTTATTTTCAAATTTGCAAGAGCGATTATAAAACAACTTCAAACAAAGGACATGGGTTTGGACCTTTCTGGGGAATTCTAGATGAACTTTCAGAATCTGAAGAAGATATGTTATACTTTGAAGAAGGATCACTCTTCATCCGCAGAATGTTATTTACAAATAAAAAAAGAGCGTTTAACGCGCGTGCGTGGACTATAAACTACATCCGCTTTTCACCCAAAATCCAGAGTGGAGTTTTCAAAGCCTTAAAAGCAATAGGACGGCCTTTTAACGCCATACATGTGCGTAGGGGAGACCATCCATTACAGAGGACGTTACGTGTAGATTATTGGACTAAAAAGCTGGAAAAGATGAAAGCCTTGAAGATTACTTCGAAACTTTACGTAGCTACGGATGAAGAAAACAAAGCATGGTTCAAACCATTTGAAGAACTAGGTTACAATCTTATTTTTGCAGATGATTTAAAAGAAATTCTTCCCTCTTTGTTTACAGCGGACATCAATCCTGACACGGCGCAGGACATTCTGGGATTGCATGAACAACTTATTTGTGCCCGTGCGCACAACTTTGTGGGGTCTTATTATTCTACGTTTACAGAGTTCATAGAGAGAGTTAGGTACCGAGGCTCATGGCAGGGAGGGTTTCATAACGATCGCTTTACGGCAGTCTCTTGATTGAACCTCGATACAACTCAGAGATAAGATTGATATCTAGAAATTCACCACTTTCAGAAATTCAGGGCCGTAGCAAGGGGAGGGGCTTGGGGGTCCTGTGCCCCCAATTTTTTTCCCTGCAAATGTGTCAAGCTCAGCTAATTGCCCCAAGTCTGAGAAAATTTTGAAATATTTACTAGTTTTAGACACTTTGATTTTATTTCAAATGGTATTTAAAACTCAGGAAATACGTTCTTAGACAGCAAATTTCCAAATTATCCGGGGGAGCATGCCCCCGAACCCCCTCTAGAAGGCTCACACATTCGGCTCTCAGCGGTGCCCCTCCAGTTTTCCAAGGTATGCTACGGTCCTGAATTGATGCTTTCCGACGTAATGAAGTGCGAGTCGGAAAGCGTATTCAGTCATCACGGCTTGTAGTAATGTGCGTGATGGAATGTGAGTTCTGAACTATAAAGTGTGAATTATTCGAATTGTGGCGTGAATAGTGGATATATAACGAAGTCGTTTCAGGGAGATTATTCATCTCGCGGTCTTGTGCAGCCTGTAGCACATCCAAACTTTGCCATTAACATTTATTAGACTTGTTCGCTTGTTTTTCCTAGCAATTTCAATCTTTAATCTCCTGAGCTTGTGCTACTGCATCGAAAGGAGAGTACGTTTCCCAGAGGGTTTGTCCCAAAAGAGAATGGGTTTTATCTCTGGGTTTTTCGTACCGGGTGGGGCACGTTACTATATACAATAAGGGCCCTGTTACACTGCGCAATTTTGTCAGCAACTTGTCTCCCATTGCCGTTGCGAGACAAGTTGCTGGAGAATTGCACAGTGTAACATGGGTTGTCTCGCAATTTATTTTGCTGCGCGAAGCGTTGCACGAAGTAGAACTGAGCTCTACTTTTCGCAACGGATTGCAGCAACTGGCAGCACCATTGCACAGTGTATCACCCCTCCAGCAACTTGTCTCGCAATTTTATGGCAGTTTAAACAAGGGCGCATGCGCACACTTCTCGTTTTTCGTTCCAAGGAGTTGGGTACAAGAACAAGCTTACCTAACACGGCCAAAAACATTGCAAGTTGCTGAGATCGATTTGTAGTGTAACACCCAACCTCGACAACTTGCAACACTACATTTTCAAGCATTGCGAGACAAGTTGCTGAGAAAATTGTACAGTGTAACAGGGTCTTAATGCACGCCACGTACAAGAAAGCCCACGTACCAAGCACTGGACGAATCAGTTGTTGCACCGTTGTTGCATAACATTGCTGTACAGAAGGCGCTGAACCACTTCCCACTTTTTCCGATCCTTACGAGCGACGTCATCGGCACGCAATCCGTGCACAGACGGTGGGAAAGTTTTCATTACCAATCCGTGACGTTTCATGTGTGCTGAGTACCGTCCAAGCTGCAGAATTCTTGTTGGATGGTTGAGTGGATTCATGATTTTTTTATCTTTGTGAATGCAGTCCTGGTCGTACAATTCCCTTAAAATCTTCTTCCCAGTAGCCGTGACTTCTACTCTTACTGACATGATGAAGCCAAATTTCACTGGGACGGGGCAATAACACTCAACAACTCCAACTGCCTGATTCAACATTAGCTTTCTTCTGTGAGAGTCACCGTCCGACGCATGACCAATACAAGGGCCGAGTACAGGGTCCAGAATCGATTCACAGAGGGTATCAAGCGCGAGCCACTGTTGTAGAACTTCATTGTGGGTAAAGTGGTTATAGGTTGCCTGCAGGAAAAGTACAAGCCTCGGGAGCTTTCGATGAAGGGGGTTGATCGTGATGACTCTTGCTTGCGTAGCAACCTGTCGACTTTGAAAGGTTTCCACAAGACGCTCGTGGGCTTCGTCATCATCACCGACTTTCACTAAAAAAACTGTCTTTGCAAATATGGGCTTCACCTTGCTTGCCACAGAAGCCCCAAACTTCGTCACTATCGAACTTGTACTCTGGGCGTGGAATTATCGCAGTCTCGTCTGCAGCTTTGTTTAATGGGATGGCAGCTGGTGCAAGAGATATCGTTTCTTTGGCATTCTTATACAGTTTTGCAATAGCTTCCATGTTAGCTTTGTGCCCACGAAAAACGTATCTGATAAAATTTGATTTCGCCAAACCACGGCTGAAGACACATATGGCCCGTCCGGATTGTGCAACACAAAGTCACATAAGCGAGGTCGGCCCATCGTTAGTAACACTTCATTAAAATTTTTGCTGGTTGCAGTGCACCTTTTTCCATTCTTCATTTTGCACAAGTTCTGTGAAATAATGCAAAGAATGTCTAAAATGCCTGCCCTTCTTCATAGGCCTTTGCAATGTAAACGCCGATTTCTGTGACGTCGTTTCTATTCGAGAACTCTCGAAGTTTTTTCTTAAGTGAGTGCCGGTACGCTGTTTCAAGCGCAAGTTCGCTACTCAGTAAAAACAACTTTAGACTTGTAGTCTCAGCTTTGCAATCAAATCGTCTGCTGAGTAGTATGAAAAGTTCCGCTTAAGGTCGCAAACAATTTGTGTAGGGGTGTTTGCGATGATCAACAAACTGTTTGCGACAAACTGCAAACTATTTGCGATCGTTCGCAAACTCTTTGCGATGACATTCCCATGTCACCTTTTTCTCGTTGCCGCGTCCCAAAATGTCGCAGACATGTCGTAAAGATATAAAAAGTTCTGTCTTTACGGCTTGTTTGCGATCGTCAGAGGCGAGACATGTCTGAGACAAATGGTAAAACGTCTTCCCAATAACGAAACGTTGGCTCTCAAACACCCCTCCACAAACTGTTTGCGACGATTTATGTCAATATGGGAAACAGGCTTTAGACTTTAGACGTGAAACTGCTCATATAAATCGGCCAGTTCCCGTCAATCTATCCACCTCTATTAAGCCCCTTCCCTTCTAACAAGCCCCCAGTTCAACCGCCCTTGAAAGACTAAGCCCCCGAGAAAAAGGGTACATTCATATATGCAGTTATATATATATGAAAATATGAATAATATTATACGATTAGATGTTCTAAATAATATATCTAAAAATATAAGTGTATATTATTTAGATCATCTACAATAGTCCTTTTTAGGTCTAATTACAGATCCTTCTAAAATCTTAATTACACCGCATTGAGTACGTGACTAATAAACTAAAGAAGGGGTTTAATAGTGAACAAAGTAGTATACACCAAAAGGGTTAATGCATAATTCTGGTAAAGAAATGCCGGTACTTTGTCCTTGCAAATTTTGTTTGGGTTTCGTAAACTTTGAAGTTAAATTATACACTGGTTACTCTGATTTTAGACAGTGGGAAAACGGTCCTATTAATATTTCTTTTTTTGAGTGAGCACATCTGTTTTGGTTTGTATTAAAGCTACTCGAACTTTGGCAGACAAGCTGTAGTTGCAGTCCAACATTAATAATTGAACTTCAGTATAGGACGTTTAAAATCTCCATTTATCAGATGTAAGAAGGATTTGGAGGTTTTCAAAAAATAAGGCCTTCTACTTGGGCTAGGTGTTCTTTAAGTAGATACGTAGTATTTTCCCCCGTTTCTCAGCTGTTCTATACCAGTTGGTTTGTGTTTTATCAATAATTTAGCGTCGTGGTAGCAGATCAGGCATGCAAAATTTTGACGCATCTTTTGTCGATATTTTCAGTGTACTTCAGCTCATAAAGTAGGTTTTATTGCTCATAGTTTCCGTTACCAAACGATTCCCTTATTAAAGGCAGACTTCCACACAAGTTGTGAGAAATCAGGCTGATTAGAAGTGTCGCTTTATTAAAGCCGCGATATTTTATTTCTGGCAAGCAACTAAACCTATTTGGGGTGATCTCCGTGTTTTGATCTGTCATGTGATTATGAGATTTTCCATAGAACAGGTCCCATAGGGATACCCGTTATCGCTATGATAACTGAAGTAATTTCTCTGTAAAAACTCGATTTCTTATTATTTATTAATACTAAGACAAGACTTGAATTGCAACTCCTTTTCAGTGTTTATGACCTAGAAGTTGATGTAATAAATTGAGTTCCTGTCGAGTAGCCACGTGGTGCAAGATTTATATTCTGTTCGAAACGATCAAAGGGTAACAAACATTGCTAGCACAAAATTATACGCACTTGATATTGCACGATGTTGATAAATATTCCACAGCTGCGTTTTCAGTTCTTGTTTCCAAAACAACACAAGTTGATGTGCATCAATTTAGGCGGAATTAAATATCGCGTGCATAGCATTAAAAGAGTATAATTAGCTAAAGCCGATGCTTAATATTCACTGCATGACGTAACATTTTCTCTCGAAGATTTTTCCACTTTTGGTCCATTTCTATTTAACGGAAATTGTTACCATTTCTTCCTAGCCCCAAAAAAGAAATGTATTTTCCACAACAATCAGATGTATAAATCCTTCAGTTATAATACCTTTTTGGAAAATCATACCTTTTCTATTTATTTTGACGGGGGAGTTTGTTTACTGTCTATTATTGTATCACATTTGAACTGCATTTCACGTCTGACAATCTTCAAAAGGCCCTTAACGCGTCGCGGAACAATTTAGTTGGTGTTTTTCACCGCTCGAGCAGTGTCGCGCACCTTATACCCTTTTAGCAAACACTTTTGGCGTCAACGGTCTCAAGGCAGTTGAAGTCAGTAAAACCCTCCCCAGCATAAAAGCTTTTTTTATTGTTTCAAAGGATGTGGTTGTTTTGAATTGACGATGTCTGGGGTAATACTTTTGAAAGCGCTAAATAATTAATTTAAGTAGGCACTTGGGCCTTGAAGTTCATTTAGTCTTGTTTCAGTGGCATTGTTGATATTATGTTTACTATCTGCACTTGTTATTTGCTTTCTAATGTGACATGGAGTAAACTTTATCCGGAGTGCACGAGTGGAAACAAGTCCTCAACGCGTATTCAAAAACATAGCACACGTGGGAGTTGGTTTCGCTAATTCTTTCCGTCGACGACGTTTTGTTTCTAAACTGCGCTCGAATTCCGACTTTGTGTGAAAAAGTCGTTTAAGTTTCAGACAAGATTTACAACGATTTGTATTTAATGTGGGCTTAGTTTTCAAATCCTGCTGAGTAGAACTTCAAAAGTTTGGGATGAAGGCCGCTGTCGATAATGAAACAAAGTCGAGAGGAGGGAAGTGTTTGGACGACAGAATCGTAATAAATATAAGCGGGGAAAAATACGAAACTCGCGAAGAAACTCTCTCTCGCTACCCCGAAACTCTTCTTGGTTGTCCTAGAAAACGCCACAAATACTTCGATCCACGTTACCAGGAATATTTCTTCAATCGTAATCGACTTGCTTTTGATGCGATCTTGTTTTATTATCAGTCCTACGGACGCCTCGTTAAACCGGAAGTTCTACCGGAGAATATTTTCGTGGATGAAGTTAGCTTCTTTCAGATTAAAAGTCCTCTAGTGGCTTCAAGAGAACATACAGAAAGAACAATTATTGGACGCGATGCTCCATTACCAAAGAACCGGATTCAGAGAAGGATTTGGCTACTGTTTTCTGTCCCCGAATCTTCATTTTCTGCCAAAGTGGTTGCGCTTTTATCGGTTATAGTGATTTTGCTCTCAGTTGTAATACCTTGTCTTGAAACTTTGGAGGAAGATAGCGAATTTTTGCCGAATACACCGCAAAACTCTAAGATTTCCAATTCTCCTTATCCCCGCGTAGAAATGGCTTGTTACTTGTGGTTTACCATTGAGCTAATTGTTCGGTTTGCCTCAGCACCAAAGAAAATTTCATTTCTAGTAGCTCCGATGAATATCATAGATATTTTAACTGTACTTCCATACTATATTGTTCTCGTTTTGGAGGGTTCAATTTCTGGCTCGCTTGCTGTTCTACGAATCGCGCGAATGACTCGAATTCTGAGGATCTTCAAGTTATCTCGCTACTCGAGTGGAATGCGAATTTTGATGTACAGTTTTTATACAAGCATGCGAGAGCTTGGCATGTTTATGATTTTTATCAGCGTGTGCATACTGGTCTCCTCGAGTGCTGCTTATTATGCGGAGTACGGAGACGAGAGGAGCAGTTTTACTAGCATTCCAGATGCATTTTGGTGGAGTGTAAATACTATTACTACAGTTGGTTATGGCGACCAGTACCCGATTACTTGGTCAGGAAAGCTGGTCGGTTGTATCTTAACAGTGGTTGGAGTCCTCGTTATTTGTCTTCCTGTATTCCTCTTTGTAGCGAATTTCACCAAACTTCTCACTGCCAACATGCTGGCAGCGAAGGAAACTCAAAACCCAAAAACCACAGAACTTGAATCGCAAGAAAGTGCGTCATCGGCGTAATATAAGTATTACTCATTACAAAAATAAAAATAAAATTCTAAGCTTCGGAGGATTAGTTTGCTTCGTGCCCTAACTGCCTAAGATCTTGGATAAATGCCAGTAAACTATCGAGAACTATAATTCTTTATGCCTTGTGAAAATCTTAGATAGCTTAAGTGTGATACGACATTAATTTTCTGTTTATAAGTACTTTAAGTTCGCAAAGCCTCTAATTAAAAATTCGCTTAAAATGTATTTTCCAATATTTATTTCAATTTTGTATGAGCCCCGTTCTTCAAATAGCGCCGTATTTTATTGATGTTTCCCTTAGTAATTTGTAGTTCAAAACATTGTTTTTGAAAAAAATTTGAATGGCACTATGTTCAAATACGTCCTGGCAATTAACTCATTTGCACTTAGGAATAAGGGAGCCGAATGTTTCGCTGTTGCTTGTTGATAAAAGCAAAACTAATCCAAATCATTTTTACTGATAACAGATCTCCACAAAGAGCTGATTATTGTGATAATACTGTTGAGCGTTTCCTATGTCCATGAGGGAAACAAGAAAGCCGCAATTTAACGAGATACTACGTTCTAAAACAAGCAAAATTTATATTCAAAAAACCTGAATAATAACAAATTTGTATTCAAAGGGAGGAACGAAAAGTTTCCAAACATAGTCCTTATAGACTAAACAACAATCTAATTATAACCTTTTTCTAGTTTCATTTAATAGAGGTGTCTCGAGTCATCTTCAATATTTATAATTGCCGGTCGTATCACATATTCTGAATCTTGCATTGTGTTTTGTTGAGCCAAGTATCTTGCTGATATACTCGTGTCTTCAAATCTTTGTCAACTGGTCAAGTTCAAGTCTTGCGGCGGCCTGCCATAGAGACACAGCAGAGGACGACGTTGCCGCAGAGATAGCAAGTTACTAAGTAACAAAAAAATCGTGATTAAGATGGCTCTCATCTTTTTCCAGTTTTCTGTACCACTAAAGTTTACGAATGTCTTTCTCTTGCATTGTAGAGGACGGATTATTCCATTTTTTTGCCAAGTAGTGTGTTACAACATATCTTTCACTTAATAGCCATTATATTCCAAACGAACACTCCAATCTGTGGACTGTGGTTGCCCAACAATAAAAGTGTCCAAAGGCAAAACACCTCGGTAGTCCTAAACCTGACAGTATAAATGTTTTGCAACTTTCCTTTAATGTTTAACAAACCAGTTTAACAAGATAAAAAATGGGGGTTTACGAAACTAATTTTTTGTGTAAATTGCCGTAGTAACGTGAATATGGCGACTGGTACATTTTCCCATAATTCTTAGAATAAGAAAAACCTAAAAATGCTCACAAAACGCCTAAAAAAGTTAAAAGAACCTCGTGCCAAGCATGCATAACGTTGTTACTGCACAGGGATGAATATCGCAAACGTTTTTTCAAGGCTTTCTCTGTGTGCCAACTGGCTGTGTTACAGAGTTCGTACGGGTCCTGGAGAGTCCTGGAAAATCAAAAATTTAAAATCCTGGAAAACCCGCTTTTCTTGCTCAGTAAATAATTATCCCTTAAACATTTATCACTCACATTTTCGCGATTGTTGTGGTCCATGAGGATATTTTTAGCTTTTTCAGGTCCTGGAGTTTTGTAAGTGTTAAACTTGAAAGTCCTGCCTGGAGTTTTAATTGGCCATAAGTGCATGTACGAACCCTGGTGTTAGGTTTACAAGGTAATGTGATAAAATGTACAGCTGCATGGCATCTTTTTCGGTACAGTCAATTGCGCTGTCTGTACAAGAGTTGATAAGCTTAAAAGAGCATGGTTGTAACACCGGTTACTAACAACCAGCAACAATCCACTGAGGACCTAATGGCGACCGGTTAGTGTTTTCTCTGCTCCGCAGTTGGCTTCACCAAACTGAACTGAGACTTTCAATGTGCAGAAGAAAAACGAAAGCCGGTACAGACACTAGCTCTATTAGCGATGAAAATGTGGTACTAGAAACAAAAATTCAAAAAATTTCAGCTGACGAAATGACCTTGAACACCGTTTTAGAGAAACTGAACTTTATTTCAACCCCTCTCGCTCTTAAACAACGCAAAATCCGTTGCGAATCGAATCAATTAAGTTCTACCAAAACTTATCAATACTTTCCAAACAGGATTTATAAAAGGAAGTTCATCGGAGGAATTACTAGATTATAATAGACAGCTTGACTATAGCTATACTGCATCGAAGAACATTCCAGGCTTCAGTTGTTACGTCTCTTGGGTTTTGAAAAGCTTTTAATATGCTCGAATGGGCTTATATGAAAAAGGTGTTTTAAGGCGGCTCGAAACAATTTTACAGTTTTCAATGCCACTGAACTTTATGAAAGGCTTACTCATTTGTAGAGGTAGATTACGCCTACTTGTTGATAGCTGGTGTTACTGTAACCTTATCAACTATTGCTCTACCACGGAAACTTCTGTTACCATGGCAACTTAACAAGGCCTCGAAATACCTTATTTTTAGCACTAGATTGCGTTTTACATTAAAAATTAGTCGGTGTACTTTCTTTTTTATTTCATCAAAATTGCACATCAAAGAGCACACTTAAGGAAATTTTCAAAGAATTCTGTCAAGAGGTTTAAGTGCCACCCTTATATTTAAAAAAAATTAAAGTGGCGTCAAAACGTCTTGACAGAAATTTTGCAAAGTTTCCTTAAATGTACGTTTTGATGCGCAAACAACTTTGATGAAATAAAAAAAAAGAAGTTCACCGACTAATTTTTGCGTAAAATGCAATCAAATGTTAAAACGGGGTATGTTTGACGTGCTAACAAATTGCCATGGAAACAGAATTTCCTGTGGTAGTACAAGGATTGATAAGCTAAAACGTTGCTGTAACACCAGCTAACAAAAACAGGTACGAAGCCATCATGATGTTTGGGAAAGCCTTTCATAAAGTTCAGTGGCACAGCAAAATGGAAAACAGGTGGGAGCCACCTTAACTCAATTTGGCTTCAAAGAATCACTAATTTCGTAAACATATTCTACAACAACATAGAAAGTTGCGTTTTAAATAATGGACGGGCTAGCAAATTTTTCAATCTTCAGAGAGGTGTTAGCCAAGGGTCCTCTCTTTCGCCGTACTTATTTATCATGTCAGTAGAAACTTTAGATATCGAAGGAACCACTATAAACAATAACCAAGTCAAAATAAGTCAGTATGCAGACGGCTCGGAAATATCATTGACAAGTGCTCTTCGAGTAATTGAAAACTGGAAAGCAAATAGAACTTGAGAAGCCTTTCAAATGGGTGCAAAACAAACTAAAAGCTTTGGAAGGTTGGCCTATGCTTAAAAGTTTCTTATTTTTCAGAAATATTATTAAAGGTGGCGTCAAAACCTGTTTATAGAAGGTTTTTAAACTTTCCTCAAATATATTCCTTGATGTGCAAACTGTAATGCAGTAAAAATGAGTAGTTTGTGTGTAAAATACGGTCGAATGCCAAAAATAGATTCATTTTTAGACCCTGTAAAGTTTCCGTGGAACCAAACTTTTTGGTGGGAGTATCAGAGTCGATACGTTGAAAGGTTTTTGTAGCTTGAGTAGTTATCAACGTGTAGCAGCATTCTTTCGCTACAAATGGAAAATCCTTTATAAAGTCTTAAGTGGCAAGGAAAAAAGAACAACTGTTTCAAACCACCTTAGTCAACGCCTAAAGATGACCAATCTTTGGCAGTCTTATTCAAATACCTGAAAATTTTGTTATTGTTTTGGTGTTGTAATTTGTAACTGTCCGGGGGATACTCCCTATATTGGCTACAACAACAGCAACAGTCCTTTTATTTCCCCTTTGGTTTACATAAGTAAATTTATAGAATCAGAGTTAAGAAATAGAGGGGACTGGCTGCCTGAAATAACTAGAGCTAATACTAACAGGCAGCCAGCAACACAAGGTGAAATATTATTGTGAGGTCGGACATTCAGCAGCAGCATACAATACAGAAACAATACACACGTATAAATACAAAAACACACACATATAAACACAGAGTGAGCGTAAATAATTTAGCAATAGTACTAGTAGATTACGGAAAAAATGTATAAAGTGTAATTATATAGTTGTAGTAAAAAGTTATAATATTCACAAAAGTTTAAAGCAACATTACAGTTCCAAATGGCAATTCTAATAATTATCCAAATATAATTGTTTCATTTTTTTCTTAAATATTGCCATTGAGGACAGCTTTATATCGTTTTCAATAGTATTCCATATTGAAGGTCCTTTAAATCGTATATTGAATTTGCCATAGTTTGTTCTTGCATATGGAATATAGTATGATTGCTTTGCTGCAAATCTAGTATTATAACTATGAACATTAGTTACTTTAGCGAATTACGAGTAGAAAGTAGCAGGCAGAAGTTGATTGTGGAATTTAAACATGAAAATAGCAATATGGAATGTGACTAAATCAAAAAACTTAATTATTTGAAGAGATTTGAACAAAGGACTAGAATGACAATCAAACTGTGAAAAATTATTAGTACGCAGTACTTTCTTTTGTAGTATAAACAGTGGCTTGAGAGTTGATTTATATGAGCTTCCCCATATGATAATGCCATAAATCAGAAACGGATAGATGAGTGCATAGTATAATTTCAGTAAAATACAGGCTATACGGGATGTGTTGCTGTTTAGGGCAGGGTTTTTCAGGCCTTTTTGGTTGGGAACAAAGTATATAAATCGTTTAACTTAATCCGTTTAATCTGGGATAGGATATATAGACATCGCTTATTAAATTCAGTCTGAGACAGGGCAGGGACACTTTTACCCGGGTTGATACTCCCCTTTAATGGCTGTATGGGATGTGCCGCTGTTCGGGGTGTGGTTTTCAAGCCTCTTGGTCAGGAACTGGGTATACAAATCGTTGAGTTTAGTTCGTCCAGTCTGGGACGGGGTAAGGATTTCGGGTGGCTAGTAAAATATAAGGTATTTAAGTTCTACCGGGTTCAGGTCAGGAACAGAGTGAGGGTTTGGAGCCAGCGGCACATGCCCATCAAATATTATCGGAAGAGTAGACCCTCCCCTTCCCTCTTCCCACAGCATTGCTGGGTTCAAAACAGAAGCTTGGCTCCGACAAAGTCTGTTGGCTTTCTAGAGATTTTGCTTCTATTTGCCAAAAAGTTGATATTAAGGGACATCGGCAGAAACTGTACCAAATTTTAATAGTTTGGACCCGAAATGTCTAAACTTAATTGAACCGATATTTGTCTGTAACAATTGTCAATGCTTGACTTTTAAAGTTGTTTGGGGGCCAATGCCACCTTGACCAGCTCCGTCCTGTAATTTAGGATGGTTTGTTTTAAAGGATGCTTATGTAAGTTCACTCGGAAACACACAAACTGAACGTCCCTGACTAAAAATAGACCTGCTAACTGTGTAACAAACGAACTTTACCTCACTGTTGATAAAGCCTTTTAGTGGGTAACAAACAAACATCACATTATTAATTAGAGCCATTAAATTGGTACCTCACTATTGACAGACCCATTAAGTCCGTAAGCACTATTACAAGCTTTACCTCACTATTAATAGAAAAAGCGAATGAAGGCAGATGAAGGCGAATGAAGACGGATGAAGTAAAGTCAAGGCAGACGAAGGAGAATGACGACAGATGAATGAGAATGAAGACAGATAAAGCCGAATGAATACAAATGAAAAGGAATGAAGATAAATGAAGGAGAATGAAGACAGATGAAGGAAGATGAAGAAGAATGAAGGCAGATGAAGGCAATTGAAGAGAGATTAAGCAGAACGAAGACAGATGAAGGAGACTGAAGACAGATGGAGGAGAATAAAGACAGATGAAGGGAGATGAAGAAGAATGAAGGGAGATGAAGGCAATTGAAGAGAGGTGAAGCAGAATGAAGACAGATGAAGACAACTGAAGAGAGATGAAGCAGAATGAAGTTAGATAAAGGAGAGCGAAGACAGATGAAGGAAAATGAAAACGGATGAAGCAAAAAGAAGGAAGATGAAGCTGAATGAAGGAAGATGGAGTTGAATGAAGGAAGATGAAGAAAAATGAAGACAGATGAAGGCAATTGAAGAGAGATGAAGCAGAATGAAGTCAGAAGAAGGAGAATGAAGACAGATGAAG